>JBBPLN010000579.1:0-16998 GCA_038089815.1 Sutorius eximius | reverse complement strand
GCGACATATCCCCCAATAGACCCATAAGCTTTGCCCAGAGTGCCTACAAAATAATGAGAATGACCGAAATGCAAATCTCACTGTCCAGCAGCTTACCGGTGATGATGTCAACGCGATCCATCACACTATCCTTAATGGCCTCTGGACTTTGGCCAGCCTTTTGATGTGCCTCGAAATCGAGATGTTCGGCGACTCCTGCACCACGGGGACCATACAACCCCACGGCATGAACTTCGTCTAAGAACGTCAAAGCACCATACTGCTTCGCCAAATCACAGATTTCGCTGATAGGTCCGATACTACCGCACATAGAATAGACACTTTCGAACGCGATGATTTTCGGAGTTTCGCGGGGCCACATCTTCAATTTGTTTTCTAGATCCTCCAAGTCGTTGTGCTTGAAAATGACCTTTTTCGCGCCAGAATGACGGATACCTTGAATCATGGAGGCATGGTTGGATGCGTCGGAAAAGTACACCAAACCTGGCAACTTGGACCCAAGAGTAGAAAGGGTAGCGTCATTTGCTACATAGCACGAGGAAAACACAAGGGCCGCCGGCTTCCTGTGCAATGATGCTAATTCCTTTTCTAGAGCGAGATGCATAGCACTATTTCCAGCAATGTTTCGCGTTCCTCCGGCACCGGCGCCGTACTTGTCCAGAGTTCGGCTGTACATGAGAGTTGATGAGAATGGCATTGGACATGATAGTCTCCACATACTGCATTGTTTCGAGGACAACAGGATTGTTTCCCATGCCAAGATAATCATTAGCGCACCACACTTCGACTTCGTCCTTGACATTAGCAGTGTGAGCAATCGGGAATTTGTTCGCAAGGCGGTTGATGTTATTGAAATAACGATAAGACTGGTCCTTGTGCTTCTTCTCAAGCTCTGCTGCGAAAAGCTGTTCGTAGTGAAAGGTGTTCTCGGTGAAATTTTTGGTGCCGGCGACTGGCACTGGTGCCGCAATCTTGTGGAAGGGACAATCGCCTGCTGCCATGTCGGCGACAGTTGGAGTGGGCTTGTGGGCCGAAGCGGCCTCCGCTTTGGCAGCGGCGGCAAGATCCCCTGCCATGCGCGCCGCTGCTCGGGCAGCGGAGGCATGGGGACATTTTGCGATGTCGGCGTCGGTGATCTCGGTACCGGGGTATATACCCTTGCTGTGATGAATTTTCTGTACGTCTGCCTGGGCGGCGACACTGGCATACCCAGCAACCAGCTGGGTGGAACTCAGCTGGAGAGCAGGGCCCATGATTGGGCATCTTGTGGCCGACTCGGTAAGCTGGGAAAGGGAAGGGAAGCGAGAGGATGCAAGGCTAGAGAGGGAACGGAGTGTCTGGGTCCGCGTGCTGCCGAGGAATGGACATGATTTCTTGAAACGTGAGAGGGTCACAAATTTTTCCATAGTTGAAGAGATAGCCTAGGCGGTCTGGCAGAGAGTTTGAACGTAGGGCCCTCTACGAAATGAAGAGACTCACGACTTTGCGGATTTGTACGTGGCGATATCGATGGAAACCGAATTGGCGGGTACGCTCGAGATTATAACTGTTGAATTAGACTCATTCCGATTGGCTAACAGTCACGTGGTTATCCATCGGCCACGGCGGGCCGATCAATTGGAATGTCTCACCAGGTTGTCTTGTTCTCATCGCCCACGGATGGCTGAACCTATGTCTGGCGTGGGCTGCGCAATTTCCCTCAAAGTAGATCAGTGCGGATAATTATCGTATATCCTGAACAGACGTTGCCGCGGAAATTCACGTTTGTCCAATCCCCACAGAAGAAAGTACCCCAATGTCCGTGCCATCACGGCCGGTCCGTAGACAATCTGTTCACACAGCGATTAGTAATTCGGGGGCCATTCCGTGATGCGGTTTGAAAACGGTCGAGATGGAGTTTACCCTTTCTCTGTGGGAAGATAACTCTGACGTGGTTTCACGCCGAGTCCTATACGGCTTGCAGTGTATTAGTCATGCAAGTTTACGACTTGCGTGGTGGTTGGCGCGAGGTGACCGGCATTGGGCAGCTGCACACGTACGCTCAAACGGCACACTCAGCAGTATATCCATCCGCTCTGTTTATCACTTGAAATCATCCTTCTATTCTTCAAGGGCGGCTCTCAGATGGCCAGTCCGTCCTCGACATTACATCTACCTATCCCCCCTGCTCGTGATATCCCAGTCACCCTCTCCGCGAGTTTCAAAAGCTGGTTTGTTCGTTTCTATCCTCGAATCGCGTTCTATCTGACCCAGAAATGTCACCTAGGTGGAGCACTGGGGAGAAACAAGGTGCCGCAGCGGAGGAGCGGCTGTTAAGGTACGAAAACCGTCGTGGATATACGACCTTGGCTTTAACCCCAGTCCGTTCTCTTTCGCTCAGGCGACTACCCTTCTTCTTGCCAGAAACTACCCTGGTCGGAGGAAGCCCAGTGATCGCCCGCAACGAGCGAATAGAGCTGGCGACTCCGAAGCATTATCTTAACTGTCTTTCGATCAAGGCTACGAATCCATCCTCGACGGCGCCCCCACCTGCAGTTGTTCTCCATGGTTATGGCGCTGGTCTTGGCTTCTTCTTTCGGAACTTCCCTACCCTAGCTACGTGGGCTGGCACTCGTGGCGCTAATGTCTATGCCTTGGACTGGCTCGGCATGGGTCGTTCTGCACGCGTTCCATTTCGCATCAGGGCTAAACGAGACGACATTCCCAGTCGTGTACGAGAGGCTGAATCATTCTTTGTCGATTCTCTCGAGGAGTGGCGCACCAAAATGGGCCTAGAAAAAATGACCCTTATTGGTCATTCGCTAGGTGCATATTTCAGTGTTGCATATGCCCTCCGCTACCCTGCGCGAGTCCATAAACTCATCCTGCTGTCTCCCGCCGGCGTACCTAACAATGGCGACAATCTGACGATCCCATCAAGAGAGCTGACCGACAGCGGTGAATCTGCCAACTCGCCTGATGCCCGAGCGGAGCCTGCTTCTGCTCCAGAAGTTCAACATATTCGTAATCAGCAGAGGGAAATCAAGAGGAAAGAAAGCCGATCTCGAAGATTGTTCACGTACCTGTGGGAAGAGGGGTGGAGTCCGTTTCAGGTTGTACGATCCACGCTGTTTTGGGGACCCATGCTCGTGGGCAAGGTTCGTCTGTTCTCTATCCTTACGCTTAAAGAATTTACCAACTCCGTGTAGTATTCGAGCCGTCGCTTCACAGGTTTAACAGAAGATGAAACCCGTGACATGCACGATTACATTGTTAACATAACTCTTGCCAAAGGTTCAGGGGAATACTGCATATGTGGGGCTTCCCTACCTCTACGTGTATTACGATCTCACGGACTCCAGCTCACATTCTCGCACCATACGCTTACGCACGCATGCCCTTGGCTGATCGGATAGCTGCATTACACATTCCAATCACTTTTGTTTGTCAGTGTCTCTCGTCTTGGTTGCTTATTGCAACTCACAATTTTCAGATGGCGAACACGATTGGATGGATCCTGTAGGAGGCCTCCAGGCGTTACAGAATCTCCGCGAAGCAGGTAACGAGAAAGGGCGTATGTTTGTTGTTCCTAATGCCGGGCATCACGGTAAGGGCACCGTACAGTACACTATTCTGGATCTCATGTAGACGTCCATCGCATCAGTATACCTCGACAACCCAACTGCAACAAACGATTTACTCATCGAAGAGCTCAATCTCGCCGAACAGCAACAATGATACCTCGGGAACCTATATTATATTGACATAGAGCACACAGTGGCGACGGATGTATACTTGGCTCGTCGAATTAATCTTGTTATAATCCTTACCTAACATTGGAATCATATGGGATTCGACAGATCCCTTCGGTTCAAGTAATTATCTGTGTCCTCAACGTGTGAAATTTAGGTGTTGAACATAATTCACTGGGAGAATACATCATGCATCACTTTGGGTGGCGTTTATCAAATGTTACATATTTTCCTTGTCGCAGCAGCAATCAAACGTGATCTAACAATGTTGTAAAGGAAATACATTAACTGATCAATCCATTACCAAAAAGTCCGGGTTTGTCTCTGATCGTGATGCTTGCACACCTATCAATTCCTGCTCGAACAGTCATTCCGTGCAACACCCGAATGCGGGCATTGCGGCGGGCCATGAGTTTGCCTTGCAGTCGCTGCCACTGATTGACGGGCCAAAACGGCAGATCGATTGCAGTCCTCATGAGAGGTAACGGGATCGTACTAGCGCGGGAGAGTTACAATTACATACTTGGCGAGTGGATGGGGATCAGTAAGTTCGATCATACAGACATCTTTCCATCTACCCTCCCGACGTACCCGAGAGGCGTTCTGGGTAACGAGCCTTTATCCTGGCGGCTAGGTCTTCCTCATATATTTGATCAAGTCCAAGTTGATTTCCCAGGGTAAGCCACCTTCGATGGGTCTATGAGAAACTTCCAATCCCAACACATGAGGACTTACCCCGGTCTGGTGTTGTGTTTCCTCCCAAAGATTTCGACCTTGCGTCCTCCAGGGCACATCCGTTCAATGAGGCCGTATACTTCATCTGGTTTTCGACTCGTTTCGCGCACTTCACTCACAATGACGTCCGTATCAAGACCTCTATTGACCCAGCTCGGAAACTTTAAATAGCCAGCTTCGTCAACATGAGTTTTGACACCAACAAGCATGTGTTCCTTTGTGTGATTTAGCCAGTGGCCAGTTCGACCCGTGCGGATAACGCGTTGTAACTATATTATTCAGTGTCTGAACGTGGCACGTACTCGGAAGGATCACCTGATTGGTTTTCACCCAAACGACTTCGTCTACGCGTGTGTAGCCCCACACCCGAAGACATTCGCGACCCACTTCCATTGCACGCCCGGTGACCCACAAGAATAAGAGGCCTTCGTCTTGAAGAGCAGGAATGGGCATCGCCCGCATCTCATCGTCAGTCATCGTTCCGTAAGGCAGCTTTGTGAGATATGTCAATCTGCTGTCCCAACTGATGTGGTGCCAAGACTCACACTCATGTGGATATCCCATGGGGGGTCTGCCATGATGACGTGGAATTTTCCAAGCACTGAATAATCAAATCGTCGAAGGTCGCAGTTGATCCACTGAGGAGGAAGCTATCCGATTACACGGTTACGGAAAGCGAGAGGCCCTGATGAAAGTGTGCACATACCGTTTGCATGTGTTTACCATCGGGTCCCATTCCAATTTCTAACTTGAATGGATTGCGAATTCTCTGCACCTCCTTCCATCTCATATCACTGGTGCTCATAGCCTGTCCATCTTTTTCGTCCCAGTCGACTTCGAAATGTAGGTATCTGCACGGCGCCTTTTCCTTCCCTCTACCTCCCGCCCCGAGACCTGAAGGGAGGGAAACCCGTGTGGCATTCCCAGGCGGGAATGGTGGAATCGACGGTGATTGGGCATAAGTGGGTTCAGAGTAGCAAGTGTTAAGATAGGAGCAATGGCCAAGGGACGGGTCAGTGTGTGGTCGAATCAGCGGCTTGAAGTGTACGCGATCACAGATGAGGGAGGAAGGACCAGGGCACTCCCGGCGTGCCTTGGTACAGTCCTCTTTTGTGATGTAGGAACAAACGGGATTAAAGCTACCATGAGATAGGCAGAACTAAGGATGATTGTCCGTTTTCAGTCTTACACCACTAGAATCTGACCACATACCCGTTCCGCCAAGAGGCGACCCTTGGCAGTAGCCTTTTGAAGAATAGCGTAGACTTCCCTTAGCTCCTTTCCTAGGTTCGCGAGAGGGGTGGCAGGGGGTGGTGAATGACTGATGCTCCTGGAGGAACGCTCGTCCGAATCGTCGCCAGCCGCAGAGTCCGCCTCCTCATCGACTGGTGGCCGTTTGCGCTTGCGCGGGTTCACCATGTCCGCCATGGCATTTCCAATCTGAACCTCGGTTATAGTCAGGACACCGTTATCGCGAGACAACGACAATCTTCCATGTTCCCAGCGAGTGGAGAGATTTTCCAAGACGGTCTCGAGACGGTGTAAATCTGTCAGACGTAAAAGACGTGACGGGGATGTCGTGGCTCTGGAGGCGATCAAGGAGAGGAGAAGGTCCATGGAGCCGATCGGGGTGGATACCTTTCCGGACGTGAACACGTCGCGGACAGCTGAACATACTGCGACGGTGAAGTCGTCAGCCATGAACCGATCGACGCTCCAAATTTCGGTGGGCTTATAGTGTACAAATAAGGAAAATTCCCTCAACCAGTATGCCCAGGCAAATACAAAAATCTGCTCATGTCCATGCAGAAACAGCAATAATAATTGGCGACAGAGGGTAGCACAAACAGACAACGCCCTCGCCTTTTACTAGGGCGTTCCGTGGGCTGCCCTCGCTCGAATGTCGCGTTACCAATTTTTCAATTCTCAGCTCGCTCTGAGATTTCCAACTGCAGAGTTGGATTCGCTTGTGGTTTTCTTTTTTTCTTTTGCTACTCTATTTTATTTCTAACAATCTTACTACTCAGTTGAGATGTGACTAAGCAAGGCTGAATTCACTGTCGCGCTAATCTGAGGCGTTGCTCATGTCGGAGTCGACTGCTTTTGCAGGGCCATGGTCCTCCCTTCCAACGTCGCTAACCCCATGGATGCAAGTACTACGCCCTTTCGCGTTCGTGTCTAATTTTTTCTTCTAGTTTCGATGTGATACACTCGATGGGCTACTCTCACATGACCCCGGTGCAAGCGGCCACGATACCTCTCTTCATGCAGCACAAGGACGTTGTCGTAGAGGCTGTCACAGGTTCGGGAAAGACCCTGGCATTTGTCGTCCCCGTATTAGAACGGTTGGTGAGGCGAGGATCTAGGCTCAGAACGAATGAGATCGGTGCGCTCGTAATAAGCCCGACAAGGTGACGAATGCCGTCCGTTTGTGGAGGGTAGTGCTCACATGGTTTTTCCAGAGAGCTAGCAAGTCAGATACATTCCGTATTTTCCCTCTTCCTCACTGCACAGCCGGATTCGCTGCGTCCAAGCAAACCTACAGACGAATCGATACAACCATATCCCCCGCCGCTTCTCCTCGTATCCTCCGACGAATCGTCACCTGCTGAAGATATCCAACGCTTCCTAGACACTGGTGCCGACATTGTAATAGGTACGCCAGGCCGAGTGGAGGAATTTCTAATGGGAAGGGGAAAGACACTCGTGAGCGCGAAGGAGCTTGAGGTGCTTGTCCTCGATGAGGCAGACAGGTACGATTCATGCATGGCTTGTTTGATTTGTCCGTTCACACTTGTCTCGGTTACAAAGGCTCCTAGACTTGGGTTTTCAGAGCACATTGACTCGTATTATAACACACTTGCCGAAGCAGAGGCGGACAGGACTTTTCAGTGCAACGATGACCGATGCTGATGCCTTGTCGGAACTTGTACGGGTGGGACTGCGTAATCCTGCTCGCGTGGTCGTCAAAGTACAATTCAAAAAGTCCAGGAAGCGGGCCCAGGACGGGAGGACGGGGAAAAGCGAAGTCATCGAAGAGAGGCGGATACCCGCAGGGTGCGTTGGTCACTTAATAGACTGTGCTTTCATGCCTGAAGGTTGCCTGACTGTCCATAGACTTCAAAACTTTTATATCAGTTGCCAGACGTCCGCAAAGCTAGTACAGCTTGTACGAGTCATCGAACATGAAGTTTCTTCATACGGAACGTCCCATTTCATCATTTACTTTGCCACTTGTGCATGCGTGGACTATTTTTACAGAGTGAGTGAGTGAACTTCATAATCGAAGCGAAGTGTTTGATAGGCTCGCCAGGTCCTCCCCAAGTTTCTGCCCCACGATTCAAAACTCTTTTCCTTGCATGGTCACCTGCTTCCAGCTGCACGAACGCGCGCCCTCTCTGCCTTTTCGTCCTCTCTCTCGTCTTCTAGTTCGCCGTCGATTCTCCTCGCAACGGACGTCGCCGCAAGAGGGTTGGATATACCACACGTCGACGTGGTAGTCCAGTTCGACCCACCCATCGATCCCAGGGCATTTTCGCACCGCTGTGGAAGAACAGCTCGCGCGGGGAGGAATGGACGAGCGTATGTGTTTCTCGTAGGCAGAGAAATCGAGTACATTGGTGCGTTGCACGGTTCGAATACATTCACCATCGTGGATATGTTTGACGACTCTGCTTGCCATAGACTTTCTTGCGGTGCGCAAAATTCCAATACGAAAGCACCCTATCGTCCAGGCTGGTGGCGTCCTTCCGGCGCAGGGTTTGAGTGAGCCTGCATCGGATGATCCAGCTGTCACATCCTTTTTATCTCGGATACGAGAAACTGTTTTGACGGATCGCGCCCTACATGACAAGGTAAATGCACAGTCTCTAGCCGTGTGCTTCGTGAGGCTCAAGAACGTTCCACAGGCAACCAAAGGCTTCGTGTCTTTCGTGCGGGCGTATTCAAAGCACGAAGCCTCGTACATCTTCCGTATAAAAGACCTCGATCTTATAGGCGTAGCCAAGAGTTTTGGGCTTCTGCGTTTGCCTCGCATGCCAGAGCTCAAGGACGTGGACAAGACGGGATGGGAGGACGCTTCTCTGGACGTGAGCCCCTTTGATTTGCGTTTGGGGATGGTGTTCTGAACCAGCCTTTTTCGGCCCGTGTCACCAGTGGAACGCGTACGCTTATGCCGACAAGGCACAAGAGGCGAAACGTCGCGAGTCAGAATGCAAACCACAAATCCAAAGGGAGGCAAGCGAAACTCGTGCTGCCAAGCGGAAGCGAAACGCGCCATGGAGTCAGCATGCGGAAAATAAAGTGGAAAAGAGTAAACGGAAGCTAAAAAAGGATAGGAAGCGACAATGGCTCAGATCTCAGGGAACAGCTAATCGTGATGCGGCGACGCCCGCCAAGTCTCAATCAGCCGAGGAGAGTCGGGATGACGAGGATGATTGGGATGAACTCGCCAAGGAAGAACGGCTGGCCAAGAAGGTGCGGAAGGGAATAGCCACGCAACAAGACTTTGATGCAAAGTTTGGGGAGTTGTAACGCTCACTCCCCTTAAAATACAAGTAGTATTCTATCGAGCGACTAAATTATTGTTCATAAATACATGTGTGGAGATAAGTGTCGGCAATTCTGTGCGGGCACGGCAAATAAAGGTGTGTAATCTGTCATGTTCACGGCCTGTTGATCATGGACACGTATGACACCAAGCAGACCTATAATTGCGGGCGCAGCAACGGACGCATCTATCGCGCGAGGTCAGCGCTTTACGGGGGACAAGAATGGCGCGGACAACATACCATTTCAACAAAAATCGGTAGTAGTGTTGGAATATGTCTCAATTCAGGAGGTTGCGTTGTAGCTGCCGCTTTCTTCCTCGACTTGCGAGGGGATCGTCGGGGCGATGGTAAGGACGGATAAAGATCATCGTCGGAACCGTGGTTTGGGGAGGAAGCCAGACGTCCCGTTGAATGGCTCCTGGGAAGGCTCGTAGAGGGTTCGGGAGGCGGAAGCGGCTTATCGAGGTGAATCAGAAGGGGTGGCACTGGTGGTGCGTCCGCCGTGGAATGGAGTTTCCTCAATACTTTTTTTGACCCGACGCTGCGGAGCGACAGCGACCTTGGCCTCGGAGCCGCTGGTCGTTGTGGTGTTTCCGGAGGTGTCAATTGGGCCACTATTTGAGTTGTCTCAACCCCAAGCGACTGTATGGTCGTGGGTCGGTCAGAGGGAACCTGCAAATTCTTGTGCGTCGATACCAAGTCCTGTTCGTCGCTATCCGTCTCATACTCGCTGGTGTCTTTGTCACCTGCGCTGTCCTCGTCATTGTCGTCATCATCATCATCACCGTCGTCGTCGTCGTCGTCGTCGTCGTCATCGCTATCTTCGTCGTTGCTTTCCTCTGCGGCAAGCTCATCGACGTTGGCCCTTACCAAGTCATTAAAGTCAAACTCTCCGGAAACACCGTTGATCAAAGCCCGTGTTGCTTCGTCTTCTGCACCCGCGTCCATTCCTGCGTCGTTCCCTTTTTGGATGCGTCTAAACCTGCTCCTGAGCTTTTCTTCATGGGCAATCTTGTTCAAGTAATGCCAGTGTATCACCCTGTCGACCTCTTCCATAATCTTCGCCCGCTCCTCGCCACCTGCAGGGAGCATTGTTTCCAGTGCAATCTTGTTGCTTTGCCCATCGAGGCTGGACGCACCAATGCCCTCGCGTATCGCAGTGAGGAATCGTTCGATCCATCTCATGAGGTGGTCAAAGAGACCTTGGCCCTTGGAGTGGACTTTGTGCACAAAGGAGTAAAAAGATTGCTCGTGCCGATTCACGAGATCGATGAATGCTTGCACGGTCGAAGAGGGGTCCGAATGTGAGACTGGAGGAGTGTAGAATGAGTAGAGAAGTACGATCATCAAAGCCAACTTACGATCTTCTATCTGTTCGACTGTGCGGATGAGATCGTCGATAAAGTTCTGCAAGTCTCCTAGCGATTCTGCGATGCTTGCTGCTCTGTACACTTGGGCGAGTGGGGTATAAAAGATGGTGATGATGTCCTTGAGCAAGTCCGCCGTGACGCCCTACGTATGTCAGGTGAGCGGCCAGCGAGGTATGACACAGCAAATCTCACCTCAAAGACGAGCGCGATCAACTGTTCCTGATCCCTGAGCCTCGAGTATAGCTTGGTAAGGACCCTAAGATCCTCGTACAACCAAGCCTCCTCGTCAGTAGGTCCCTCTTCGCTATCGCTCCCGTCGCCCCTACTCTTCCCTTGCCGCTGCCTCTCGGCCATCCACGTAGCCCACTTCCTCCAGGCTCTATCCACCCGGGCCGCAAGCGGCCTGGATAACAACGGTTCTTCGCCTCCCAACAGAACGGCCCTCAAAAGGTGGGTGTGTTCACGCCGAGCATCCATGCAATACATCTCCTGGATTTCCCGAGGGGCATAAACAAATAGCCGTACTTTCTCGCAAAGAATAGGAGAGTCTATCTTGGCAGATACATGTTCGATGTAGGTGTTCAAGGATCTGACTTCTTCGGTGAGAGAAGAGGTGAACATGCTACATGGCATTCATATGAGGGAAATAGCGACAGACGCAAAGGACACACCGTTGGAGGAGGCTCCGACCGCCAAATGGCTGTGCGAGAAAGATATCGAGGACAGTTCGTATCATCGCTACTGGGTTGCTTATCTTGAGAGCTGCCTTGAGAAGAAAGTAGGGCATGAGACCATGTATGCGTTTCAAACTGACAAATGTCTCTGAAGAGTTGTCTGAAGCCACGAACGTCTGGAATATCGTCGATGCCAATCTATAGCGAGCAAGGGAGACAAGTAAGGTCGAGGGGACGGTGAGGGGTGAAGGGTGACCGACGAAATCCTCGCCCACTCCAGGACGGCCTGATAATTCTCTGGCAGCTGTCTGACGTGTGGTGTGACCTTGATGATTGCAAACACATGGCTAAGCCCATCTGGTGACCAACAAGTTAGTTTTGAGAGAGGAGGACCGTCGGGGAGACATCACCTCTGCCGACGATCTCGCCCTTGACAGTCCTGACAGCTTCTCTGAGCTGATCGACCCTTGCACCGATCTCGCGTGCAAACTCCTTCCTAGCCTGTTCTCTAACACGGTCGGCCCCTTCTCTGCGCCGGGCATCCTCTTGTTCCTGCGGGGAGAGCCTGGTAGGTCCACTGAGAAGGAACGAACGAAGGACGGGGGACGAGGAGAAGGGAGGTGTTGCGAGCAATGTGTGGAGATAAGCGCGAAGAGTAAGGCGATTCTTCTCTCTAGAGAGCCGAGGTGGTCGATGGTCACTCTTTGGCTGGGTAGCATAAAAGTTGCCGGGAATGGAAGGGTCCTGGGCCGGTAGGGGTGATGAGGGATTTTCGGAGGAATGGGTGACATCGGATGGCGTTGCGGCGGTGGGAGAGATGGGGACGTCGACCGATGTGCGATCCTTGGGGGGAAGTGATGGCACGATGGCGTTGGGATGGGCTTTGCGGAGCTGAAAGGGGTGAGATGATAGGCGGAGAGGGGGACAAAGAACAGACCTCGTCTGCAAGCGTCCTGAAATCGCCATAGCGGCGGGAAACGCACACTTGTCTGTCGTGAGGGAGGGTTGTGCGGATGAGAAACTCCTACAAGGGGTTCGAGCGCGACAAGGGACGATCGGAAGATGCATACCTCGTGCACGCGTGACCTGACGCGGCCTCTGTCGGTTACCGTGCGGACGGAAACGATGTTGACGTGAAAGAGGGTGGAGTGGGTGCTGCGCTTTGCGAGACGCTTGTTGACGGCCCGCTCGAGGGAGCGGAGGTCAGCCTGGGAGAGCCTGAGGACGTCCTCCGGTTCGTCGAGCTTGATGGCGGAAGTGAGGAACATGGCGAGATGGCGCTCTATCTTGGCGATGAGCTTGCGGGGGGGAGGATCGTGGGCATCGGGGTCATCGAGGAATGAGGGGGAAAGATTGCGAGCAAAGACGCTGTCGACAAAGGGCTGGAGCTTGTCCGAGTAAAAATTGTTTGGCGCTGCTGCCAAGAAGGGGAAGGAGAGGACGAAATGGCGAAAAAAGAACTTGAGAAAGGGAAGATGGAGTGCGTATGCACGGTTGTGAGGTGGTGCAAAAGGGTGACCGAGGTATGCGAGTGCGGAGGTGTTGGCTACGGGTGCGTTGACGATGTCTGCGAGCTCTGCGCGAAGTTGGAGGAGGATGAGGGACTTTTTGAGGTAGTGAGCGCGGAGGGGGGTAAGGTCGGGATGGGGAGAGGGAGACATGGAGAGCGTGTAGATTACGTCAGGTCAACTATTGGGTGTATAGACTTTGTGGCCCTGGTACGTCCTCCTGTTGGGCTCGTCGAGCAGCTTCTTGAGCTTGCCCGCGACCTCTCTGACTCCCTGACGACACTCCTCCATACCCCGCCAGGTGGCTGCGACACTCCAGCATTCGGAACAGGCTTTAGAAGCCTCGTTGACGGTATCGAGCTCGAGCTCACCCCGGTGGTGCAGGACGACGAGAAGGTCGATGAGCCTGTTGAAGCCGGTCTGCCACGTTGCGATGCCCCCGTCCGGGTTGGTGGAAGCGTCCGTGACGAGGTAGGACGAGGCGAGGCCGATGGCACGCCGGAGGATGGCCTGGTCGATTGCGCCTGCATCGCGGGTCATCTTGGCGAACACGGCGAGGACAAATTGAGCATAGTCTGTCGGGTGATTCTGGCCCTAAGTGGGTGTGAGCGTGCAAGTAAGACGAACACGAGATGGACGTTCCTGCATGTGTATCTGGATGGGGGGAAACATGGCAGCGTTTATGAGAAAAGCGGATGGGTCCATGCTGGTGAGAGCGAGGAAGAGGACTTGCCTTGAAAGTGGGACGTTTAGTGGTAGTCGTCGACGTACAATTCTCCCTCCGCTTCGTGTCCAGACTCGACTCTCATGTCCCTCCTCGCCTTCCTCTCCCCCCCACCTCCCCTCCTCCAACAGGACTATTCAGGAACCCAATTTCGCTGGCGTTTCCTCGTATTCAGACCTGCTCGTTCGTTCTACCTCTACCCGCATCGTACCGCCGCTCATTTTTTTTTCTCCAGTCTTCGTTCCACAGGCCTGTCTCTTATTTGCCCTACTCCTCTATCTTGCGCTCGCACTCTATGGAAAACGTCGCAACCACCGCACCGCCAACGCCCTCTACAACGGCCTCTACCCCCTCCTAGCCCGCAACTTCTCTGCCCCCGCCTCCTCCTCTGGTCTCATCTCCGATGGCCCAACCGACTTTTTCGTCTTCTCCACGGGCAGGCGCGCTCTCTCTTCCCTCCACACCGTCTTTTCCTTCGTCCCCCGCCAGGATCCCCTCCACCTGCTCTTCCAGTCGCTCTGGCAACTCTACGACCTCCGCTACCAACCCCGTGACCACCTCTCCCTGGACTTCCTCCTCGATTCTGACGCGGCCGCTGCACTCCCCGACTTTGTTTGGGCCGTCGTAAACAAGTCCGAGCTCACCACCGTCAAGGATGATCGCTGGGATCTCGTCCGTTCTTTTCTTACTCGCTTTCGTTTGCTCACTCTTTTCACAGACGTTCACTCGCACCACCGAACATTCCTCCCTCCCACCGACATTCTCTCTCATGTCCGAGTTTGCAGACATCTCCGATACCCTCTTCAAACTCCATCTCAGCCCCTCCACAACCCTTTCTACGCTGCTCGCAACGCCCCCCTTCATCACTTACCTCCGCTCCCTCTCCATAACTGACCAACCCCACGAAAGACCACAGTCGGCCGCTTCTTATGCTACTCAGAGACACTCCACCAAGCGTGTCATCCTCGACATTAACCTTCCCGACCCGCAACGCGCCAATGATATTCTCCCCCTCGTCGACGCCGTCTTTGCACTTGTCGATCAGTTGGCAGTCGGAAAAGTCGTCTTGCGTCCAGAGACGAGGTCAAAGATAAAAAAGGTGAGAGATGACGTCGAAAAGGAAATCAAAGGGGAGGAGGTCAAGGAAGTCAAGGAAGAGGTCCGTTCCTCTCTTTGCCGTTCTCTACCCCCTCACTCTCTCCCTAGGCTGCCGAAGGGAAAAAGGCTGCTAAGCGCAAGGCCGAGCAAGATAGGATCGCAAAGCTTAGCGCTGCCGAGCAGAAAAAGGTCTTGTGCTTCACTCCCACATCTCTTCCATCTCACAGCCCGATCACTAGCTTCTCGAGCGCAACCACAAACGCGCTATCAGAAAATCTCAGGGCAAGGTCGTCCGCAAGGCATAATTCTCCCTCGCCCGTGGTCCCGTCTCCGGTGGTGATATAACTTTTGCTACGTCCTAGTTCCAGCTTTTCAATCGTAGAATGGCACGTTTGAAACCCACATTCGTGTGTGATACGGTCTCCATGAGTACATCTCCCGGCGTCTGATAGGTAATGAGGGATCAAGACCCACCAACACCAACACGACCATCCCCCGGAATCACACCAGGTGAAGGTTCCCTTGTAGCAGGCACACTCGGTCCACCCACGTCCGCTTCACCTTTCACGATTCCCAATCTTGCTCCCCAACTCATAAACACCCGCAACAACCACATCGGTCCCATCGCCTCCCTCTCTCCCTCTTCCATACCATCTCCTAGCGTACACTTCTTCTCGACGCCTGATTCCCACTCGCTCTCCGTCTCGTCTTCACCCTCGGACCGCTCTCCATCCGCAATGATCGCCCTCTCTTCTTCTGCCTCCGATTCCGTTCGTCCCAAGGCATCGACGGGGCACTCTGCGCCGTCAAGCCTCCATTGAGACGTCCATCGCCGTCGCCCCTTTCCCTTGCCCGTCCGTCGTCCCCTCGAACCCGTCTCCTTTCCCGCCGCGCTAGGACCAACGCCTAGTACATTACCCCTTCCGAACACAGCGCTCCGCAACTCCCACACCTTCCTCCTCACCTCCCTCGTGGAAGCCCACATGTCGTCCACTCTTAGCTGCGCGGCTTCGTACTGGAGAGCTGGCACAGGAGGAACTACTGGAAGCGCGTGGAGCGCAGCCACCACAGGCGTGAGACCTGGCAGTGTATGGGCTTGGAATGCAGACGGCAGTGATGCTGGCAGGGTGGGCGAGATCGTAGCCGTAGGGGACGCCACGGCAGCACGGTGAGAGGTGAGTGCATCGATCATGGGTTTGTGTGCTGTATGCGCATTGCGGAGCGCGGTCGAGGCATGGGCAAGGGTTGTCGTGAGGTACTATTCGCCGCGTCAGAACCTGGTACCGAAAATGAAAATGGCACCCAAACCTCGAGACATCTTACGACTCCTTCTAGATGTGCCTCCCGCCTCCGCATCGTAAGAATCTGTCCGCACAGCTCGACGTCTATGCGCATCCAGTCCGTGCGCAGCACGGGTATGTGCCGCGCAGAAGCTAGATCGTGAAAAGTGTGTCTTTTTGTCAGCCAACAGATCCCATCTCAGTAGTCAACTTGGTAAACACAATCAACGAGACGCACCGTCTAGTCCGACGCGGACCCACTCTACTTCCCTTCCTTGCACTGTCTTCTTGTGGAACCCGTGCTTTCCACCACGCCTCTCCACGGCCTCCTATGACATGTTCCCATTCATTCCAAGTCGAAAGCTTGTGTCCTTTTTCGCCCATCCCGCTGTCATGGCCACGCCTTTGCGACCCCAGGGCGTCACCGAGTCGCTGCTCATTCTCCGCGCCGAGGTTGGCAGAACTAGCGTCCGTGGAGACACCGAGAGTGAAGGGGTTGTGAGTTCGTGAGACAGCTAAGGACCGAAAAGACCATTGATGGTAAATCCACATCCCTTACGCAAGCCGTAAAACAACATACATGCGGGTGACACCTGTCCACTACTCAGGAGTTCATCCTCGTCTCCATTATCACTACTTGACGCCTGAGTATGATTCAAAGACACGGATAAGTACACGGAGACTTACTGCGATAACACGACAGCAGGGACTCCAAGACCCCGGAGCTCCGAGGCTGGGTGCACGTGTCCCGATGATGACGATTGCG
Organism: Sutorius eximius; assembly: GCA_038089815.1. Lineage (NCBI taxonomy): Eukaryota > Fungi > Basidiomycota > Agaricomycetes > Boletales > Boletaceae > Sutorius > Sutorius eximius. Next base: position 562 of record JBBPLN010000579.1, on the reverse strand, counting down.
TGGACAGTGGGATGGCGACAGACGACATGCGTCCCCCAAACTTGGAGGGAGACGAAAGGTCGACCGATTTCTTGGAGCGGTTGATCCTGTGTGCATCAAGTCAATGTTTGCTTGGTATTGCCGCTCGAATACGTACCCTGTCCACATTTCCAATCGTTTCTGCACCTTTCCCGACCATGCGCCTCCAAAAGCCAATTCGTCGTCACCCAGGTTCTTCATCACGAGGTCGTCCACATCGCTCGACGTAAATCTGTCCTTCTCCCAAACCCTGTCTGCCTCCTTCTCGCGATCTATCCGGTAGATCCCCCTCCCTCCCGCACGTTCTCGCATCCTTCCAAGGAGTTCGACCCTGCCAGACCACAAGGCCTTCAAGCTACCCCCAACTCTTTCCTTCTCATCCGTGCGTTCTTTGAAAATTTCCCCATCCCTGCCTAATCTATCCTTGTCCCGTTCCTTGTCTGCGTCCTTGTCCTTTTCACGTTCCTTGTCGCGTTCCCGACCGCTGACAATCTCTCGAATGAACTCTCCCAAATCAGTGGTGGGTGCACCGACAGAACCTGGC
>JBBPLN010000578.1:0-17028 GCA_038089815.1 Sutorius eximius | reverse complement strand
AGGAAGAGGGTGAGGAGGAAGACGACGAATAAATGTATTGGCCGCAACATCCCCCGCATATCCCCGTTCCCCGCATGCTCTTGCCATCGTCGCCCACGATTGTTGCTTTTATGATATGGTATGACGCATGCACATCTCAAAAATACACCCTTCCATTACTTCTCTCATCTCGGTGCTGACACCCGACCCAACACCCGACGTATTTGAGTTCCACTCTTGCCTGGCAGCGTCTCTCGACAATGCCGCTGGACGTCTAGGTCATACACTTTCCACACCAGGCACCGGGATCCTCCTTGATCAGGCTGCTGACGATCGCGTGATGCAGTTATAAATGCAGGCCTTCCTCGTCAAGCTTATCTTCAAGAGATTCCATCATGTTTACACCCGGCCTCCGCAGTTTCCAGGACAACTATGCCGATGATCTGATCGCACTACAAAATGATGGCAGGTGTAACAAGCAGCAAACGAACACTTTTTGCCCAGGTATGGGACTGAAACATCTGGATTTTTTATCAATATGTCCGCAGGCATCATGGCCATCAGAATCCAGTCACCGCTGTTGGTATTTGACTAGCGAGGAAGGTGAGCCACGCATAACATCAGGCCGAAATACGGCCACGCACCTTATTGAAAGTCGCAGTTCGGCAATCCATCTGAGTAAGCAGATCACTTGTCGCGCACAACCATCTCGATGTCATGCGGATGAACCGACAGTTCGAATAGGGTCTGGCAGTGGGCCACCTATTGGCTTTCGCCGGTTTCAGGTCAATGACAGTCAAAACTCCGCTACCCTGGAGTCTTAAATGTCAATGCGCAAACCACGGCGAGTGCAACGACGCTCAATCTGGCCAAACCCGATGCATTTTGATACAAATAGCTTTGATCCTCTTTTCTTCCACGCTCTCCAAGACTCCGACATCGAACACCGGTTCGCCATGTGGAACGATTTGCACATCCAACGATTCATCACAGAAGGGCCTGTCGTTCCTAGTTCGACAAAATACAGAGCGGATCTGAAAGCATGTGCGGAGGGCCGGACCATAGATACTTAAGAATTCGTGGGGCAGTGCTGTGCCCGGCTGTCCGAGCCGAAGAACAGGGACGGGCTATTTGGTATTTCCTTGTGCCCCAAGTTCTGGGGAAATGGTTATGGAGCGGAGGCATCAATGTTTATAATTGCATACTAATTTGTGGCTCTCGGTCTCCACCGGGTATCACTGGAAATGTTCGGAGATAATGCGAGGGCAATAGCGCCCTATAGGAAGTGGTGAGTGGTGACGCGTCTGTCCTGCTACTTGCTCAACGGCTTCATAGGAGATTCGGGTATGAAGGGACGAAAAGGCGGGCACTCTGAGCAGAAGGATACGGGATGACGAGATGTACATGGGTGTCCCTGGGGAAGAGCGGGCCGCGGGAAGGCACTCGGAAGCGCGGATTGAACGGCGTATCGTTTCATCTCTTATCTTCACTGAAGGTTACAGCCGATGGTTCCAGACCAGCGGATTTGTCATGACCAGACTGTTTATAAGGCGTACACCTGGGCCCTCTCCCATACCCCATCTCTCTCTTCACCGCCATGGAAGCCACTCTAACTGAACTCGAATCAGAGGTTACCAGACTTCGCCATGAGCTGCACACTCTTGCAGTTGGCAAAGACGATGAGCAAGTCACGATTGCAGATTATCTCCTGACTAGGTTGGAACAGCTCGGAGTCACGGTACATCCCTCCCCGAACTACGAGATGCTGATAACCTTGGCCTCCTAGTCTATCTTTGGATTGCCTGGTGACTTCAACATGCGTATGCGTTGATTTTGTCCCCTGTGCGATCATACTCACACGTCATACAGCGTTCCTGGTACGCTTGCGGAGTGTATGCTGAGCCTGACCGTCTCATCGAATGATTCTTCCCCAAGGATTACATAGAAGATCACCCCACAATCAACTGGATTGGAAACTGGTATATATTTCACTCGCATTGATGCCCACCGTTTAACGTGTTGTAGCAATGAGCTCAATGCGGCGTATGCTGCCGATGGTTATGCAAGAGTTAAGCGACACAGCCTAGGAGTAGTTGTCACCACGTACGGAGGGCTTTGATCGTCCTGTGACCCTTCTAACCTCTACAAGGTTCGGTGTCGGAGAGTTGAGTGCCATCAATGGCATAGCGGGCGGTGAGCTGTCATGATCTCTTTTTGCCATGCCGACTCTCATGCACAATCCAGCGCTTTCCGAGATCGTTCCGGTACTTCACATCGTAGGGATTCCCAACACCGTTCAGCTGAAGACCAGACCTTTGCTTCACCACACCTTGGGAGACGGAAGGTCGTATCAAGTGTAGCTAAACAAGAACGACACTCATCCCGGTTGATAGATACGATGTCTACGCCAAGACCGCAGAACATGTAACCATATCTCAGGCAACGCTGCTGAGCCGGGTGAACGCCGCCATAGAAATTGATCGCGTTCTCCGTGACTGCATCACCCACGTATGTTTCGCAATCTACCAGCTGAGTCGATGATTCACCTGTCTCCAGGCTCGACCAGTTTACCTGTCACTCCCTGCCGACATGGCATCGCAGCAAATATCAGCCAACCGATTGAAGGTCCCACTGTCCCGTGTACTTCCCCCAAATGACCCTGGGGTGGAAGAGTTCGTGTTGGATGAGATCATCAAAGCTATCGACGACGCCGAGAGTAACATTGCTATTCTCGTCGACGCTTGCGTGTTTCGGCATGACGTACAGGACGAAGTGAAAGAATTGGTTACGGAAACCCACTTCCCCGTGTACTCCACACCGATGGGCAAGACTGCGATCAGCGAGAAGTACGACCGATACGGTGGTGTACGTTTTGGTGTCTCTTGTTCGATTCGTTGCTCACATTTGATCATCGAAGGTTTACGTAGGATCTGTCAGTGATCCAGCAATTAGGGAAAGCCTAGAAAAGGTTAAGTTGATACTGTCCATCGGTGGGCTGAAATCCGATTTCAATACCGGGATGTTCACGTATCGAATTCCGACTACTCACGTCATCGAGGTATGCGTGCCCCGGTGATTGAACTTGAGTAGTTCTAAGCCACCTTTAGTTGCATTCGGACCACACCCTCGTGCGCCATGCACACTTTCCAGGGATTGGGATGAAGCTTTTGCTCCCCAAGCTCGCCGTCCGTTTGAAGCTGCACCAATCTCGGGCCAGGGAACTCGTCGTTCCTAAATTTAAGCTTGAAATCCCTGTGGAGGGCCATACTGACATCACGCAAGCCTACTTCTGGCCTCGAGTTGGCAAGTTCTTCAAAGAGAAGGATGTAATTGTTGCAGAGACAGGTACGCGATGCCTATTCGCTTTTGCGCTCGTACTTAGTATAATGATAGGAACTTCGAGTTTCGGAATCATCGATGTTCCATTTCCAGACCAATCCGTCTTTGTGAGTCAGATATTGTATGGTAGCATCGGTTGGACGGTTGGTAAGGGGCTAGACCGAACCCGCTTATACAGAAAGCTAACCTGATGGTCTCATAGGGAGCACCCTGGGAGCGGCCCTTGCCGCCCGTGAAATAGGACTCGGCCGTGTTATCCTCTTCATCGGAGACGGCAGCATGTAGGCTCAACCAATTTTCCTGCTGGTCGCGTACTCAGCAATATCCAGACAACTCGGCGTTCAGGAACTGTCTGTTATGATCCATCATCGACTTACCCCTATCATTTTCCTGCTTAACAATGAGGGCTACAACATTGAGAGGCACCTCCACGGCCCGAACAGGTTAGTGATATTTTTGTCATCATTCAGCGCTCAATCCTCAGTCACGGACAGGAAATACAATGACATTGTCAATTGGTTAGCGATGCTTTGAGCAATGTTGTGCGGGATGCTAACACGACGTTAGGAAATGGACATCGCTTCTCACAACCCTCGGGGATGCCGATGGCACCTTGTCCAAGTCCTATACCGTCAGAGACAAGCCCGAGCTGGAAAAACTGCTGGATGATCCCGAATTCGCTAGCGCTCGCAAAATACAGCTCGTGGAAGTTATCATGGACAGGTACGATACGCCTCGTGCGCTCAAGCTGGCTTCCGGGCTGGCAAGCAGATACGCGGAGAAATCTGGAAGGCAACTGTAACTCAATGCGTGGATGCGTCTTTCCACCGCGTTCGTCGACCAAGTGTACTAGTATGAAACCGAGAAGTATCTGAGTATGTACTATCGTATCGCCTGTAGCGCAACCTGCTCGTGAAATAGCAACTTTTTTAACACACTACATAAGTGCATTCCCGCACTTCAGTCAGTACATCGGTGCCGACGGAGTCGGCATTCGCCACCAACGGTTCTGCACAACCACGTTAAACCTCACATTCGTGTCCTCGACCATCGGCGACCATGAGCAGGTCGTTCCGAACGAGAAACCAGCGAAACGCGTGCTCGCACGACAGCAATCCTCGGCGACCGAGGTTGACACGCCAAACGGACACAGTACAGACCAAATACATCTCTCACCTAGCGCTAATATAGGACTGGCGGCTGTTACGATTCAGGCTGGTGATGGTCAAAACTCCGCTATCATGAGTCTTGGACATCGATACGATCGACACCAAGCCGCTGTAAGTGCGACGAAGTTCGGCTCGTCGAATTGGTCGAACCAGTGTGTTCAAATCCAACAAGCAGCTCAAACATGTTTACCTCCGATCGTCTTCTCTACCGCGCCCTCCAAGATTCTGACATCGACCACTGGTATGAAATGTGGAATGATTTTCGTGTCCAGCGCTTCAATACAGAGGGTCCTGTCGTACCTCGTCCACCAAAGTTCAAGGATGAATTAAAGGCGAAGGCAGAGAGTTGGACGATATGGTTCACACTTATCCTAAAGGATACAGGAGAATTTGTGGGGCAGTGCTGTATGAGGTTATACGAGCCGAAGAACAGGGATGGCGTATATGGAATTACCTTGCACCCGAAGTTCTGGGGAAATGGCTATGGAATGGAGGCATCGAAATTTGTGATCGCATACTCGTTTGAGGCTCTCGGTCTCCAGCGGGTGTCACTGGAAGTATTCGGAGATAACACGAGGGCAATAGCGCTCTATAGGAAATTGTGAGTGGTGACGCATTCGTCCGGCCAGTTGGTAACAGTCTTGAAGGGGATTCAAGCATGAAGGGACGAAAAGGCGGGCAATCTGGGTAGAAGGGCACTGGGATGACAAGTTGTACATGGGCGTCCTCGAGGAAGAGTGGGTTGCACTACACAACCAGACTCAGGGGCGTAAGCGTGGTGCGTCATACCACATCATATCAAGTGAGCGTTTTAATTTGTCATGATCGTGTAGCCCGAGTTCAATGTCTATAAGAGCACGCCGCAGGCCAGCCCCTCTCCAGCCAATCCTCTCCGTCTCCTACCATGGAACCCACTCTAGCTGACCTTCAATCAGAGGTCGTCAGACTTCGTCATGAGCTGCAGTCTCTTGGCAAAGACGATGACCAAGTTACTATTTCGGACTACCTCCTAACTAGGTTGGAACAGCTTGGGGTCACGGTACTAATTCCCCTCCACTAAATCGTGAAATGCTGATAACCTCCCCCCAGTCTATCTTCGGAGTGCCTGGGGATTTCAATATGCGTATGCGTAGCCTATTTCGACTCGTTCATGATGATGCTTACATACTACCTAGCATTTTTGGTGCGCTTGCACTGGAGTGTACACTGACTTGATCGTCTCACCGATCGATTTGTCTCCAGGATTACGTAGAGGACCATCCCAGGATCCAGTGGATTGGGAATTGGTACATAGCTCGCTTGTATTGCGTCCCATCACCTGATGCGTCGCAGTAACGAGCTCAATGCAGCATATGCTGCCGATGGGTATGCAAGAGTCAAGCCACACAGCATAGGAGTCGTCGTTACAACGTACTTTGCATCTTGATCATCCTGCGAAATTCCTTACCCTTTACAAGGTTTGGCGTTGGAGAGTTGAGTGCCATCAACGGCGTAGCGGGCGGTAAGGTGGCATCCCTTTTTACCGTGCGGAACTCTCACTTCTGACACAGCGATGTCCGAGATGGTTCCGGTACTTCACATAGCCGGAGCTCCCAGTACCGTTCAGTTGAAGACCAGACCCTTGCTTCATCACACTTTGGGAGACGGAAGGTGGCGACATAGAACTGCTGCACGAAAGTGACGCTCACCTTAGTCGTTAGGTTCGACGTTTACACCAAGGCCGCCGAGCAGGTAACCATATCCCAGGCAATGATAATGAACAAGGCGCATGCCGCCGCGGAAATTGACCGCGTTCTCTGTGATTGCATCACTCGCGTATGTTCCGTAGCCATCAATCCGAGTCGAGGATTGACCCGTTTCCAGGCGCGACCAGTTTACCTATCACTCCCTACCGACATGGTTAGTGAAATGGTGTCAGCCAAGCGATTGAAGATCCCACTGTCTCGTGCACCTCCCCCGAATAGCCCTGACGTAGAATCTTTCGTGTTAGACGAGATCATCAAAGCTATCGATGAAGCCGAAAGCAACATTGTTATTCTCGTCGATGCTTGTGTTATTCGGCATGACGTGCAGGACGAAGTGAAAGACTTGATCACCGCAACCCGTTTCCCCGTGTACTCCACGCCAATGGGCAAAACTGCGGTCAGTGAGGAGTACGACCGATATGGTGGTGTATGTCTTCGTTGCTCTTGCCTGACTCCTAGCTTACCTTGGTTACGAAAGATTTACATTGGGTCGATTAGTGATCCTGTGATCAAGGAAAGCGTAGAAAAAGCCAAGTTGATACTATTTATTGGCGCTCTGAAGTCGGATTTCAACACGGGGATGTTCACCTATCGAATTCCGACCACTCACGTCATCGAGGTGTGCATTCTTCTGCGACTTAACTCTCGGGTTCTAAGTCAGTCTCAGTTGCATTCCGACCACACACTTGTGCGCCACGCACACTTCCCTGGGATTGGGATGAAGCTTTTGCTCCCCAAGCTCACTTCTCGTTTGAAGCAACACCGGGTTCGGGCTAGCGAACTTGTCGTTCCCAGGCCCAAGCTGGAAATCCCTGTGGAGCGTAGCAACGACATCACACAAGCTTACTTTTGGCCCCGAGTCGGCAAATTCTTTAAAAAGAAGGATGTGATTGTCGCGGAGACAGGTGCGCGATTAGCATGTCTGCCTTTATGGCCTGACTTAGTAACGACAGGAACTTCGAACTTTGGTCTCATCGACGTTCCGTTACCCGAACAATCCCTATTCCTGAGTCAAATACTGTATGGTAGCATCGGCTGGACTGTTGGTGAGCAATTAGGCCAAATCCGCTTAGACAGTGAACTAACCTGATGGTCTGATAGGGAGCACACTTGGTGCGGCTATCGCCGCCCGTGATAGAGAACTCGGTCGTGTTTTCCTCTTTATCGGCGACGGCAGCATGTAGGCACCGTGGCGCTTATGTTAGTCGTGTCCTGAATAATCTCCAGGCAACTCGGTGTCCAGGAACTCTCCACCATGGTCCATCATCGGCTTACCCCAATCATATTCCTGATCAACAACGAGGGCTACAACATTGAGAGGAACCTCCACGGCCCGAACAGGTGAGTGACAATTTTTGGTTGTTCAACATCCGACCCTGAGTCGCGAACAGGAAGTACAATGACATCGTCGAATGGTTAGTGGCGTTAGCCCTTGGACCGTGTTTGAGATATTAACGTGAACGTTAGGAAATGGGCATCACTTCTGACGACTCTGGGGGATGTGAATGGCACGATGTCAAAGTCCTACACGGTTACAGACAAGCCTGGGCTGGAAAAGCTGCTGGATGATCCCGAATTCGCAAGTGCAAGGAAAATACAGCTCGTAGAAGTCATCATGGGCAAGTACGATACGCCTCGTGCACTCAAGTTGGCTTCGGAGCTGTCTAGCAAATATGCAGAGAAATCGGCAAAGCAACTGTAAACCGTAAACGTTTTCTTTTCAGCATGTACGTCGACCGAGAGGTGTATGAATACGGTTGTCGGCTGGCAGATATTTTTTTTTGGCTGTAATAGTAGAACAAAGCATTGGTCGAGATCGCTGTTGCTCACGTGACTGACGCGATCGCGTAAGAGCTCGGAGTCGAAGAACTTGGTTGACCTCGCGTCACACTTGTGTCTCGGCCTTGACAAGGACGTTCACGTATTCTTGTGGAACCCGTCTACTTTCCACACGAGTTGACTGCTACACTGAACTCTTGGCCAAGGACCGATCATGACCCACCAATCTGAAGGGATACCCCGCCGCCTCGGTAATTACTGGTTACACACGCGATTGGGGTCTGGATACTCTGGTAAGCTAGTACTCCCCTGGAACAATTCCTCAACTGAAACAATGTAGGCTCGATTTTCAGCGCCAACCACGTGTTCAGTGGAGAGTGGGTCGCACTCAAGGTGCAAGATGTCAACCACGAGTGCCCCACTAACCTATATGAGGAACATTTCTATCCATTGTTACAAGGCGGAGAAGGCATGCCAAACCTATTCGCGTCTGGCGTGCAAGGGAAATGGCACTATCTTGTCATCAATCTGCTTGGATCAAGCCTAGATTCCATATACCGAAACAACAACAAGAAGACGCTCGATTTGCGGAGCGTTTGCTCGATCGCCTACCAAGTGGTACTGTGACAGAATCTCCATGATTCAATGCATTGATCGCACTCCATGTAGATATCACGGCTCCAGACAATGCATCAGCGGGAAGTCCTCCATCGTGATGTCCAGCTTGGGAACTGTGTGCTTGGTCGTCCACCGAACAATACCCTGATCTATATGATCGACTTTGGATTCTCCAAACGTTACATCGATTCCGCTACTCGCCGTCACATTCCAGACTCCAAGCAGAAGAGAGATTTTCTCGGGAATTATTGGTTTACATCGGTCGGCGTCCATTGTAAAGGCAAGGGTCAGTGTCTTAGGCTCTTTCTCTGGTCGATACGTCCCCATGAATTATGCTGCAGTTCCGTCTCGTCGGGACGACCTTGAAGCCGCTGCACTGATGTTCATTCATCTTCTCACCCCTGGCGGACTTCCATGGACTCGCAACGGCGTACCAAAAACGGATGAGCAGCACATGCGTATCAAGCGTGCCAAACAATATGCTCGCCCTGAGGATCTTTGCCGTGGGATGCCCTCGGAGTTCGAGGAGTTCCTTAGGTATTGTCGACGATTGAAATTTGCAGACCGACCTGATTACGAGCACTGGATGAATGAGTTCAAAGAACTCGCACGCGAGAACGGGTTCACGGAAATCGAGAAATTTATCTGGCCTCCGCCCCCCCAACAGGTACGGTCCATTACATGGTGCAGTCCTGTTTCAGATGAAAGAATATTGATCTCAGGCGAAATTGGTCTTACAAAAAGCACCCAAACGCCCTGCACGCACCAATTCGGATGTGGAGAATGTACTACAGGATCTCGCCAAGCTCCAGCTCGATCCCCGACCAGTTCTGGCTGATCAGACGAACGTGCGCACGCCGGATGCGCAACCAATGAAGCCAAAGGATACGAAGGAGGAGGGTGACGTCGACGACGTCGCTGGTGATTCTACTGGAGAACGCCGAACTGCAGAGCAACCGAAAGTCGAGCGATCACATACACCAGTGCGCATCAAAAAATCAGAGCGACTCTTTCAGTTACGGTCGGCAATCCCGAAATCCACGGATAATGATGCACTGTCAAAGATTGTGACGGAGTTCGTCACGGTCCTCAAGGAGACTGGAACATCGAAAACGTTGACCATAGAAGGCTTCTGTTTCCTGGATGCCTTGTACAAGCGACTCGGTGACCCGGCACTGGTCGTGCAACCGATGCGGACGTCGCGGACCCGGAGTATCAATCTAGATCAGGCAACCGAAACCCAACCTGCCTATGTGAAATTAAACGTGATCGCGAGATTGAAACGGGAGGTGACAAGGGCAACAGATAATAAAGCGCTTGCTCAGATGGTAGCAGACTTTGGAGCTGTGACGAACAGGAGCAGTAGCCGTACGATTACCAAGGACGGATTTGCGTTCCTAGAGGGTCTAGCGGCACGACTACAAGCGCTGGGCTGATCCTGGTTCCATCTTGGCATGACGTCTGGTCCGTAGCATCGTCCATTCTTTGGTCGTCGTGTGATTTTTGGGGAGTGCGCGCCATAGCCAGATTCGCTTCGTGTCGTAAATGCTGATAAAAATACACATTGCTGTCCCAACGTTTTTCAAGTGCAAGTTCGTGTTCGTTTGCCTGCCCGGACGATATCCGCATCCCTGGAAATGTATACGACGTGGGTTTAGTCTAGACCGAGAGATGAGTAGCTCAAATTTGCAAGGTTCGATCGGTTATATGTAAAAGTGAATGCCACGTGTCCGGCCAAATCCGGTCACAGAATGCATTTTTCACCCCATAAAATGGCTTCACGCCAAGATTCGCTTCAATCCTTTCCTCCTCCCTCCCCCGCTTCCTTCCGACGCCTCCTTTTCTGTTTGGACTGCTGGGATAGACCGGAGGTCTCGTTACGTCGACTACGATCACCATGAACGTTGAAAGAAAGGATGGCGTGACGACTATCAGGCAAAACGAGGTCATTATTCCAGACCTCACCATCAAGGACTTGTTGAGCGTCATCCCGTAAGTCCACCGTTACTTCTCGGTCTCGAATACTGCGCGGCTAATCTCGCTGCCGTGCAATGTACAGCCCACACTGCTTCAAACGCTCCGCCCTTCGTTCGTCCCTCTATATGTATGCTGTCTACTTTTTTTCTTTGCCAACCCGCTGACGCGTAGTTTCGTGACAGCGCGTGGGACTGCGTTGTCATTGGTGGTATTTACAAGGCTGCTACGTTCCTTGACGCTCTCATTACTCCGGAGGCTATCAGCTTGCCCCACCCTGTTCTCTATCCAGTAGCGCGGCTCTCGTTGTGGGGTCTGTACGGTTTTTGGACTGGTCTCTTCGCCACCGGTCTTTGGGTCGTCGCACACGAGTGTGGTCACCAAGCGTTCTCCGACTCCAAGTTTATCAACCACAGCGTGGGCTGGGCGCTTCACTCTGCGTACATGATTTTGCTCTTCCTTTGAGCATATCACGTGACTGACGCGCTGTTTCGCATTTGAAATTCCAGATTGGGTGTTCCCTATCACTCTTGGAGAATCACGCATGCAAAACACCACGCCATGACTGGCCATATGACTCAAGACCAAGTCTTCGTGCCAAAGACCCGCTCCCAACTCGGCTTGCCTGCCTTTGATCCGACACAGGAGAACATCCTTGGTTCGAGCGTGAGCGACAAAGTCAAAAAAGAAATGTGGGATGCTCTTGGTGATTCTCCGATTGGCGCTACGCTCGGTGCTGCCGGTTATCTCGTACGTTTTTGACGTCATGTCTTGCGTATATGCTGATGTGCGCCTCAGCTGGGAGGGTGGCCTGCATACTTGATTCGCAATGCTTCTGGGCAAAAAAGATACCCTGCTGGCACCAGCCGTAAGTGGACAGTTTTTCAATCATGAACACTCGCACTGAGCTTTGTCAGACTTTAACCCGGGTGCTGCCATGTTCGCGCCTCACCAACATGGCTCGGTCCTCGTATCCGATATCGGTGTTGTGCTTTGGTTGGCTGGGGTTATCGGGTCTAGCTACAAGTTTGGTTTCTGGGATGTGTTCCGCCTCTATCTCGTCCCTTACTTATGGTGAGCCTTTACATGCTTACGCTCGTCTCATCTCCTAATAAATCGTATTAGGGTTAACCACTGGTTGGTACTGATCACGTTCCTACAACATACCGATCCTCTTCTCCCTCACTACCGTGCCCCGGAATTCACATTCCCTCGTGGCGCTCTGGCCACCCTCGATCGCAGTCTTTTGGGTGACTGCGGCAAGATCATGGGTTGGATTGGGGCCCATGCAACTCACGGTATTTCTGAGACTCATGTCTTGCATCACGTCTCCAGCAAGATCCCGCATTATAATGCGTAAGCCCCAATTCTTGTGTTGAATCACGACGCTAACCGACTTGTGTAGATGGGAAGCTTCCGATGCTCTTCGACGGCGTTTGAAGCAAGCAGGCATTGTCCTCGACGGAGCTCCCGGTGGATGGAGAGAAGTATACCGCGTTTTCAAAGAGTGCAAGGTATCATCGCTCGTTCGGTCCCGGTTGGGAGATGCTGACAGATGCGACAGTTTGTCGAGGATGAAGGGAATATTATTTTCTACAAGAATGCCTATGGCCTGGCTGCCAGCAGACCCAGGATCTCCGACGATACTGCGAGCGACTCTGGTGTGGAAGTCGACAAGCTGTAGATGAGAAGCTATATCCTCGATATACCATCCCAGAATCTCGGCAATCCCTTAGACAGATATCACGACTTCCTCCCCTGTCGTTGAGGAATCCACCCTGGTTTCACCTTACTCTAATTATAATGAGTCAACCCGTAACAGTTGAGTTGGAATCAGTTACCAGAGTCGGGGGGACTTCTGGAAAGGTTTGTCTCGTATCATACTTCTGTCTGCACTTGGTATTTAGCGTAGAGTTGTCCTTAGAATGGAAGGTGGCATTGATGGTGGAGATGACACGTAAAAGAGATGGATACCTCAGGCATGTGAAAATCATCTGTCCTAGCGACTGCTGGCCTGCGGAAGGATTCGCCCAGATCCTACACCATTGTGGAGCTTTGAGGCTGTAGCAGTGCTCATTGGGGACCACGAGCGTCGACTACTCCTTTACCATGATAATGTGCGACATACAAGATATTTGTTTGTCCATCTACCAGACGCGGTCGCACACCCGAACAGCTTCGCAAGACAGGTTTGATTTGATTTGATAGCGCGTTGTGGTAGAGCACACTGCCTGGCTGTGGTAACGTGGTAGATACGGAACTACCGTATCCAGATTATTGGTTCAAATCAATCGTCTACGAAGCACGCGGTGCCCGAGGCTTAGCGGGCCAGTAGGTGAGATCCCACTTACCGTATCTGTGTGCCCTCAGCCAGGATTCCGCGTTGCACAGATGGCGAATGGAGATAGAGATGACGGGAGGTGGGTAAGCTCGCCAGCAGAAAGATGGCTTCTCCAAGGAGAGTATATAAAAAGAGTCCGTGGCTGTGTCAGTCTGTTTGTGGTCATCTCGGGTGGATCCCAGTGTAGCATCTTGTCGCCAACATTGTGCACAGCTTACTGACCCAAGGTTGCCATCCTAGAGGCTGTTGCCGTTTGATGGACTGGGAGCACTGTCACTTCCCAGGTCACTGCCCATCGTGATCATCAGTGACTGGTGACCGCTTGAACTACGAATGGAGCTGATGCTCAACTCGGTAGCTGGGCAGTGGCTTCTCACTGGTTTGTTTCACTCAAAAGGGCATCCCCTTCATCCCCTCTTTCTCGCGGTTGACCTGCTATTTCCTACCCCCCTTCTTTTATTCTTTGTTCTTCTTTTCACGTATTTCCCTAACGATGATGACTATTGCCAACAGCTATGGCATCGATTCCGTCGCTGGCGCGGTGATCTTTGCCATACTTTACGTTCCCTTCCTTTTGCTGTTTGTCAGGCAGGCGATCGTTCGACCGACCTATGTTTACATTGTCATCGCCTTTTTCTGCGCAAGTAAGTATCTACCCCATTTTTCGAGTGACTATTACTAATTTTTCGCCAGTCCGAATCGCTGCGTTTGTTTTGAGGACACTTTTGGCCGGCGTAAAATCAGATGGCCAGAACGTACAGATGCTCATCGCATTTGAAATTGTCTACAATGTCGGTTTCTTCGGTCTGCTGTACTCGGCATACACCCTCGTGCTTGACCGGTAAACAACTAAATTCTGTAACCCAAGCGTATTGCTAAATCCTGCTTCAGTGGTCGGTTATCCGACCTGCCCCTTCCTGATGGTCCAATCTCAAGACTCACGCGCAGACCCTTCATCTTCCGTATGGCGTTGGCTGCGGCGGTTGCGCTTGGAATTACTGGAGCCATCCAGTCCGCGACAGGCACCACGACAAGTACCATCAACACCGGAAACACGCTGCGCAAGATCTCCATTTACATCTTCTTCGTGCTCTGCATCCTCGTCGCGATCCAGACGGTCACTCTTGTTCGTGGTGCTGCAAGTCGTCAGTGTGGCTTTCTTTTCGTCGCGTACATGACTGAGCTAAATCGCTTGCATCCAGACGGCACATACAAAACGTCAAGCGGAAGTTTCGGTGCAGCTTATGGGATACACATCCTCTGTGTTATCACACTTCTTTTGCTTGCGCGTGAATCGTTCTTCGTTGCAACTTCCAACAACGTCGCCAAGCAGAATAATGAGCATTGGTGGTACCCATTCGCTGCCCTTACCGAGTTTGTAGCGGTTGTCATGTTTGCTACGCCTGGTCTTGTACCGTCGCGCGACGAGTTGCCGTCGTGAAAACAAACCGCTGCGAACGATCAAAGGAACATAGTGTCTTTCCTGTAGATGCTAGGATAGCTTCAGTCTGGTTGTAGAGGATACTTGAGCGTTCCGGTGCATTAATGATATAGTCGGTCAACTTGGTTCAAATCAGCGCGTCAGAGAAGCATGAGGTCGAGAATTACTCGCCAAGTTGCAACATTACGTCATGTCAAGATTGAAGTACTGGACCGCAACCATACCACGAGCCACATCATGCAACGGGCGTTCCGGGGCTAGACCTATGAAACCAAGCGCTGCCACCATCAAAATTTGATCGTCAACAGTCGTGTACGTCTCCACCACCCGTATTTGTGGCTAAATGCGGTACATAAGATACCGTATGCTGTGATCAGCCCTGGGGCTGTTCCGGAACGAACCATTCAGGTCACCACTGGGTATTGCTTGCCCGGACTCACACGGCAGTACCCATCATATAAAGGAATGTTTGCCTCAGGTATACTCCCGGTTGACCCCCCTCCGCTTCTGTTGTTTCTTCTCCCTTGCTCTTTTTCTTCTCTTGGGCAGGTCCCTGTAATTCATTTTCCTTTGGGTTTCCTTTGGACTTTTTTTTGGGTGCCCTGCATATTCTTTTCGGAACAGTAAATCCACACTACGATGTCCAGCTCATTAATTACCCCAACCGAGGCACTTCTGGAAGTTGCCAAACAGCATCCGTTTCTGGCTGCTGTCAGAAGTGGAGAGGATGAATGGTCATACGCAGCCTTATGGGCGAGGGTCAGGCAGCTCGCAGACGAAATTCATGATCTCGACGAAACCAAGGATCCTATCGGCCTTTATATGGAGTGAGTACATTCAAACGTGCTTTGATCACTCGATTGTATCTAATTTGGTCGCCCAGTCTCGAAATTGATTTCGTTGCCGCAGCTCATGCCATCTGGCTTTCAGGGCGGACGGTCGTTTTTTTATCTTCAAGTTGGACACCGGAGGTCCTCCAAACTATTCTCCAGCGCTCAGATGTACACCTCATCCTTTTTGGCTCATCGAAGCCGCCAACGACACGGGGCGTTCGTACCATCTCCACTTTCAGCCTCGTTGGCCTCCCGAAGCCTCAGAGTCACGTAATCCCTCCGTCGTCGGAAGAGGTAGTTGAAGAGGTCCCCCGGATCTGTTCCATTACTCCAACCAGTGGTAGCACGGGCGTCCCAAAGAGTATTGTATACCCCATGCGCAGAAGCCTTGCCGTGCTGTCTGAAGAGTCTTCCGCACACTTTAAACATATGGATGGCCAGTGGCTACGGGGTGGGACGGTCAGTGTCAATACTCGACTATATCGATACTCAGCACTGACTCGACAGCCGAAATAGACGTTCTTGCGGCCTCTTTTCGAAATTCGCCGTTTCATGTTCAACCGGACG
Organism: Sutorius eximius; assembly: GCA_038089815.1. Lineage (NCBI taxonomy): Eukaryota > Fungi > Basidiomycota > Agaricomycetes > Boletales > Boletaceae > Sutorius > Sutorius eximius. The sequence continues at coordinate 1,243 of JBBPLN010000578.1, read as the reverse complement.
ACATTATACCTTGATGCATCTTCCTCTGTCGCTGATCAGTGCATTGCATTGTACGAAGGGCTGGAATCCACGTGCACCTCTCAGATGATGAGGGTGCATTTTACACCTAGCGTCTTCCGTGCGTTCGCCGAGTATGCGCTACTACGTGCTGGTGGATCCAGGCTCCCGCGTGGCTTCAATCGCGTCTACTGGATGGTGATTGGCGGTGAAGCACTTGACGTTCGTGACATCGAATTAGCTACCGTCATATTCCCAGGCGCAACAATTGCTTGCAACTACGCGGTCGGTTTTTTCAATGGTTTTCGCTGCACCCTTAGGCTAATCACTTGTACAGTGCTCTGAGATAGGTTTTGCGGGCATTTCGCAGACATTGGTCCGCCCCACCGATCCCATCCCGTCCACGATTTCCTTCGGAGCCTCGCAAGGTTGTACAGATATCGTGCTACTTGACGAGTCACTGTCTGTCATTCCCCGGAGTGAAGTAGGGGCAACTGGGATCGTCGGGATGATCACGAGTCAAAGCGCAACACACTACCTTGACAATGAAGAAGGTTCCCAGCACATGTTCCGTCCGTGGGTTGGGAATGACATACTCCTTTACACTGACGATATTGGTTGCATGCAAGCTGATGGCACCATTTCGATCCGCGGTCGAAGTTCACGCAACGTCAAGGTTAATGGTTTATTCGTGGACTTGGACTACCTCGAGCGCGCATTGGCCCCTGCCTTTGCTGACCAGTCCTTTAACGTCACGGGCTTCAAGCTTGTGAAGTCAAGTACAACCGAACGGATCATTCTTTTCGTCAGCACTCAGAGCACTGATGCCATGTTCGTCCTCAAGCACGCCCGCGACCACCTACGTCTTTCGCATAACGATGATCTCGCTTTGGTCATCAGTTCTGTTCGTTGCATTTCGGAGATGCCATTCAACTCTTCATGCAAGATTGATCTTGTCGAGCTCCAAAGGATAGCTGACTCCACAGAAATAATTCCTCCTGGCCAGTTTGCTAGTGCCTCGGTGTATGGCCCTCTATCCAAAATCGATATCCTCGCCGAAATGATTGCGGCCGAGGTTACAAAGTTGTCCAAGTCTTCTGTTGCCATTCCGACAGACACGCCTCTTATTTACACTGGGCTCAACCCGATTACCATGGTTCGGCTGCATTTCTGGTTGCAGTCCGAATATGAGTATCTGGAGCAGATAGACCATCTCTTTCATGAGGGCGTTACCGCTCAAGTGATC
>JBBPLN010000577.1:0-17040 GCA_038089815.1 Sutorius eximius | reverse complement strand
TGTTCAACCGCTCCCAGATCTCGTGCGCGAGGAGACGCAAAGGGCCTGCATACAGCCCTGAACTCGAGGCTGCAAGTGCGCGGAGCGCCATATGCGTCTTTCCACTATTCGTCGGACCGACGTGCATGATGAATTTGCGTTTCATCGCGCGCGCCTTGGGAAAGAGGTCCGCGGGGAAGGAGAGATTGGCAACGTGATGGAGGCGAGATATTGAATCAAGGGTTGATTGTGGGACATAGGCACGAAGGTGACGTTGTTTTTCGGGATTGGAGGCCCATGTGAAGAAGAGTTGGGACGTGATTTGGTCGATTCGCTGGCCAGAATACAAGTCTGCTGGCGTGAACGTGAACCGGCTCAAATCGAATTCCATTGATTGAGTTTCCCCTGAGAGCACGCCGTGGCGAATATCCGCGAGGAAGGAGGAAAGAAGATCAGGTAAGTGGGTGCGAGGGATTCCAAATCGCTCTAGGCGACGATGCACGTGAGGGAGGCATGTCCAGCATTTAACATTTGACTCGATAAGTTTGGGGATGTCCGGCACAATGGCAGCGGACGGAAGCAGCTTTGTAACGCGAGAAGCCTTATTCCTCGGTGAGCGAGCAGAAAACCCTGTCAAGTCGTTTTTGAACGAGTGGGATTTGGATCCACTAAACGACCAATCGACTGGATCGCGCCGAGACCGACTCCTTGATCGCGAAAGTGGTGAACCCGTAGATAGAAGGCGCCGAAAGTAGGGTTGGCAGTTTTCCAGCCATGTCTCGGAATGAATCCGACCAGAGAGTATTCGACACCGAGAAAGCATCCAAGGTTTTGATGGGTTCGCTATGGCCTAGGTTGACATTGAGTCCAGTCACGTTCGCGTTCGCGACTTGAAAAGCTCAAGGTGAGCGCCTCATAATCATTACAAAGTCGTTTGTTTGTTTGTATTAGAAAATTTGGTTATTAGCCACTTGCCAACTGCCACTGCCTCAGCCAAGGGCGAGTACGACGAGGCCTAATCAAACCACAGGCATGAAGGCTATTCCAATGCACCTAGCATGTTGAGAAGGCCAGATCTGCCTGGTTTTGATCCGTTTCTTGCGAAGCAGTGGCCCTTTGTCCACAGCGCGACGCGATCAACAACTTGGAGTTGAAGGATCATCCCAGTTAAACACGCCCGGCACATAAAGAGCAAGCTTGGATTTAGCACAGGAGGCACCTTTCATCAATGTTCTTCGCGTGTTCCCCCTCACCGGGCTTCGTGCCAACACGTGTGCAGCGTCAGGAGTTCGAAGCATGATGCAGCTATCACTGTCCCACTCGCTGTGGAGATGCACACCTACTAAACGTTGGGTCCATGTATGTACCTCACTGTAGGTTCGTTTCAACTTTTCCGTCTCTCGCTCTAAACAACGACGGGCAGCTACATAAGCACCACAAAGCCATCTCCACAACCGGAGGCCAAGACACCTGTTATCCAGCTTGTGGTTTCTATCTATTGCTTCAGGTTTGCCCGCTGACCTATTCCACAGCATAATGTACAAGCACCTAATGTCTCTACGGAGCAGAGCCAAGGAGATGGAGACCTACTTGTACCCAACGACGGGTTACTACACGATGCGCCCTTGTCATCGGGATCTGTGACGCACGTGGCAGTGGAAAAGGACAAGAAAATAGTTGTTGCAAGTGCGGACTCGATTGTTGTCTCCAGTCGCCCAAGATCCCTGATGACAATGTAGCGTCAGGCGTCCCAGGTCCCAGCCCGGACCCGGACCAAGGATCGCTGACAATGGCCAAGTCTAGCGACAAGTTACCAGGCGATGTGACCTTTTCCTCATGCTCTGAGGCCCCCCTAGCGGTTGATAATAAAGAAGAAGTAACTATTGCAAGTACGAACTCTATTCACCATTTGCTATTACCAAAGTTTACTGACAACACCTAAGCACCTGATGCCGCTGACTCCAACCCTAAATGTGCGGAGCCAAATGAAGGAAACAAGGGGCTATCAGGATCCAGCGACAACATATCACCCGACGTGCCTGCTTTTGAGGCACACATGGCAGTAGGCCAAGATGAAGTAGTCAGCACGGGTATGAACCTTATTGTTGTCTGCGTTTGTCGTGATCACTGGCAACAGTGAAGCACCGAGCGTTTCTGGACTCATCCCTGGCTATGCGGAGGGATACCCAGAAGGTAAGGAAATAGTCGAGTCCAGCAGTAAATTTGTGTCAAAGGATCACTGATGACATCGTAGTCCTCCATGACGTTTACTCGAGCCCCGAATGTGCGGAGCAGGGACAGGGAAGTGAGGAAATACCTGGCGCCAGTGACAAATTGCTGCGGGATGTTCCCTCTATCTCCAATTCTGGAACGTGCCCGGGCGAGAATGAAGATATGATTATTACGAGTATGTGTTCGTCCCTCCATAGTCCGCCAGGGTTGCTAATGACAGGGCAGGTATCCAGGCAACAGATGTCACTCTTGGCCTTAGACGGATCCCAGCCGGCTTTTACATTGCGGTGCATCACAGCGGCCTTGGATGGAAAACCGAGCACAAGTGTGTGCTGGTGAATAATAATGTCATCCAATGGATTGGATCGATTCCACTGTGAGACTACCCCCTTCCCGTCTGCATTAGCCCTGACAGGTTCGTAGACCGTCTGATTTGTCGGCTGTCGCTTGTCTTGGGGTTTATGCATGCTTCGAGTTCCAACCCACGTTGGGAGATGGAGAACAACTCCGAAAGTTAACAATTACTGTAGAACGACCGCTGGATCGCAGTGCAAAGCAACTTCGTGAGCGTGACGGTGTTTCGCCAGAAGGTTTGGTCCTCACACCATATTAGCTTTTACTTTCTTCCCGAAAGATGGGGACATTGTATCCCCGTGCTCATCCGTTTCTGTGACCATCGAACGGCGGAAGCGAGAGAGCGATGATTCATCACAGTCCAGGGCCGTTTACCCTCATTGCGTGAGTAGACGGATCGGGTCACAACAATCTTGATCGAATAATGTGTTTCTACAGAAAATCCAGGGACCAGATGGAACGTACGACAAATGACGGTCACAGTGCTCTCTCCCATTATCGAAGGCATGGTAATAAACGGGATCTCGACCGTTTGATCGACCTGTTCGAGCGTGCACTCGACATTTGTCCGCAGGATCATCCCCTGCTGGGGACCTGCCCAGGCAAACATGGCGCTGGCAAAATTCATTCGCTGCCAGGTCGACAACACTGCCCATTCACTCGATGTTCCCCTCGCGTTGTATCGCAATTCACTTGCATCCCGTCCCGTTGGCCACCCTGATCGACCTTCTACGTTGACACACCTAGCCTCTGTGCATTCCGCCCGGTTCGAAAAGCGGCGAGATGAAGCCGACGCGGCGCATGCTGACGCATTGCTGCGGGAGGCGATGGGCCTCAGTACTACACACAGTTACGAGAACCAAGCTGCAACGTTCATCCAACACTTGCACACTGGACGGAAAATGGCTGTTCGAGCAGGTGACCAATCATCCATGGAGCACCATTCGATCCCGAGTTTGGTCGACGGGGATCTATGGTTCTTGGGTGTCCAATTGTTAAACCGGTTCAAACAATTTGGTGATTTGGAAGACCTTCAACAAGCAATCATACTTCTAGAGAAATGTGTCCGATCTATTTCGCTCTGGGACCATCGGTACCCTGCAGGGCTAACGAATCTCAGTGTCGCATTGTTGAATCGATTCAACCGCCTCGGCGAGCCGAGTGACCTGGAAGACGCAACTGCGAAGTCCCCGGACTGCCGTTGAATTCACTCCCGGTGGACATGTTGACAGACCGAGGCGTTTGGCAAACCTGGGCAACGTGTTGTTTGCTCGCTTCCGGCAACTGGGACAGCCCAGTGACCTCGAAGAAGCCATTTCGAGGTACAATGTAGCAGTCAACACCCCTGATGGCCATCCCGACAAACCAGGTTGTCTGAACGATCTGGCCATTTCTATCAAGGCCCGTTTCGAGCTTCTCGGGGAGCTGAGTGACCTCGAACATGCGATTTCGAGGTACAAGCACGCCATCAACCTCACGCCTGATGACCACCCAGACAAACCTACCATTCTGAGTGGCATTGGGAACGCCTTCCTAGGTCGTTTTGCGCGCCTCGGGGAATCAAGTGACCTCGAGCAAGCGATGTCGGGACACAGAAATGCCGTCAACCTCACCCCCCATCACCACCCCAATAAACCCCTCTATCTGAACTGCCTCGCTGCCTCCTTCAAGGCCCGTTTCGAACGCACTGGAGAGCTGCGTGACCTTGAGCAAGCGCACTCGAAATACAGGGAAGCGCCCGATTTAATGCTCCATCTGGCGATAGTGTACGTCTTCTTGCTGTCCGTCAGCCGGCCTCAGATGGCCTATTCCGACTCCCGGGGGTGGACACCGAGTTGAATTACATCAGATCTATAATCCCATCTTCACGAGCTGCCCTTCTGGAATCCTCTGCAGGGACGGTCGAGGAAGTACTATCCTTGATGAAGAACGCGGATTGGGTTCACTTCGCGTGTCACGGGGTTCAAGATTCTGAAAACCCGGCTAAAAGTGGACTCTGTCTTGCTAATCAACACCGCTTAAAACTCTCTGATATCGTTGTGTTCAAGTCCCGCTTCCGTGGTGGGCTTGCATTTCTGTCTGCATGTCAGACGGCGATGGGCGACGAGGATCTATCGGATGAGGCCATCCACGTCGCCGCGGGAATGTTGCTTGCGGGCTATGGGGGAGTGGTCGGAACGATGTGGTCGATTAGCGATAGGCTGGTACCTCAGGTGGCCAGGGACGTATACGGGCAACTCTTTCAGAATGGAAAGTGGCCTGATTATCGGGAGGCTGCACGAGCGCTGCATGATACTGTTGGACGGCTCCGCAATGATGGGGCGTCGTTCGTGGAGTGGCTTCCATTCATCCATGTAGGTCTTTGAACGTTGCATGTGGTATGGATCTCTTTATCATTTCTGTATGTCGTATGTGTCGTCATTTACGTGGATACAATGCACTGCGTTCAGGTATCGGATCTCTCCATCGCAGCTTCGGGGTCTTGTTCGGGCTGTTGTTATGTACAATCCGGGTGTTCCACGAACTGTCATGGGGTTTGCAACAGCGCGCATACTCGACACTCGAGCTGCCGAGCATGCAACACTGCCAATGTTGATCCACTGCCGGGACTAGTACAACAGCTTTTACTCTATTTACTTCTGGCCAGCGGTCGCATTGTTGCACTCATGGACGGAGGGTGATCCTCTTCCCGTTCATGGCCAGCGGATTTATTGTCACAATGGCGAATGCGATACCAAGAAGTAGATCAATAACAAGACATGAAAGACGAACACAACACTTGTGGCTATGGATCGAGCTAGCAGGATATGTAGGAAAGGGGGACAATATTACTGCCAGTGTCGAATGTCACGAGTGCAGCGAGAAAATCAAAGGTACAGTAAAGAGATGGGGAGCAAATATTTTAACCAAATGAACATCTCTGGAGACAGTGTGTCTCATTATAATAAGAATGGAGTATGAAGCATGCACTGCCAGAAAGTATAAAGGGAGAAAAATGGTTGGAGTGAATCTGCATGTCACATCCGCGAGCGAATGTGGTACTGAAAGAGCGCTCAGGATGTTAAACAGAGGTGTGAACTACGACTTTGTCAGCACGTACTGGATTAGAAAGTCTGGATGGAGCCTTGAGGAATGGCTGCTGCCCATGACATCTCAGGATGACCTTCCTCCGGTCCGTTCGGTACAAGGGATGCCCGGAGGTCGAGAATCAACCGGCATCTGATCACTCCCGCCATCTGCGCGGGAAATAACTCGGAGACCATCATCCACGAATCCTAGTAAACGTTTTAATCATCTGAACAATTATCTCAAACATGTAACAAGTACCCCTAACTGCTGGTGTATGATGGCATGAGTGAGGCCTGCCAACGTGATGCTGATAAAGGAATGACGAGCAGGAAATGGATAATGGATAATGCCGATGGTAAGTGATTTAAGGTAAGACTGAGACTATTGTTGCGTACTTGAGGAAATAGGCCACATTGCCTTTGAAAACGACATCTGTAATGGAGACCCCATCCATTCGTCTGGCCTGGTAGCCCAATGACCAGCTACTGATCCCGTACCTCAAAGCGACTAGACACAGAATGACCTCGAACGCGAGTACGGGCAACCAAAAAGTGTGCACCTGAAAAAATGATGGGCCTTGCAAGACAGTACAGATATTTAAACCCGGCAGAATCTCGTTTGACACTACATATTCAAAGGTGTAGCAGTGAATGGGTAGAGGAATCAATATTGGAACACACACGTACTGGGTGATGCATCAAGAAAGCCCATCGTGATCGACATGGCTATGATTTCGCCCGCATAACCAAAACGCATGAGGGCAACGACAAATTTTGATCCTCCACACAAGGCATGTAATCGACTTTGAAGCATTACTTGAATTCAGATAAGCGGGAAACGTAACGTGCAAAGACATGGGACAAACGCTGGGTCAAGAACCATACGAAAAGGCCGAGCCATCCCAGGATAATGAAGTAGGCTTTGCCTTGCAAACGCCGAACAGTGAGAGTGAAAGGAGGGGGATGAATGGATTGCTTACAGCTATGACACAAGCATTTCATTTCAAAGCATGTATGAATATTGATTCAGTCCATGAAAAAAGGACTGCTCAGCGTACAACTATCATGTCATCAGCACGCAAAACACAAGCAAATGTCAAAACATTAACACACATGTGGAGTTTGGATTCCTTCCGCAGGGAATGCTGAAGAATGCTTAGCGAGTGTCTTTTATGGTAGGTAAGTATGGCCTACCAACTATGTTCATGCTAAATTTTTGCACTGAGTTGTGTGGTAGTACGAAGGCGAACCAAAAACTCACATGGCAATTACATCGCTGATGTAGCGGATCTGCAGCATCGTATAGATATCCCAGAGGGCATGAATGCAGGGTAGGCATACCATCATATAATTGATGCTTCCGAAGGTGAATGGGCGATTCTACCAAATTCTCAGCATCGCCATCCAACAGCAAACGTGAACGCTTACCCAGACCTGATCAATCTAATCGATCAGACATTAACTCGCATCAGTCACCAATCAAGTATGGATCCATCCATACCTCATCACCAAACGTCAGGACTACACGCATATCAACCGTGATGTTGAGGTCGCAGAACATCTCGCACTTACCATGGTCGTACAAAATAACAAAGGAGCTGGACACTGGGTGGCCTTCATGATCGAATTTTAGCGTGATGGAATGGAGATAGTGACTCACTTTGACATGCCCGAGCGATCTGGACAACGTTTGCGGTCTGGACATATTCACCAGCCGTATATGAGACAGCTTGCATGTGTTAGGATATGAGATTGGATATGGACGCGTTGGGCTGAAGCACAAAGACTCCTTATAAGCAAGCGAGAGTCTGCAACAACTTGGTGCCAGCATTGCCGCCCGCTGCATATCGTACCCGAGCCGATTGCATGACGTCCTTCCCGGCGTTGAAGTATTGAAGCGTTGAAAGTAAGTTAATTAGCAGTGCCCTCAAAACTTGCAGTGCAACTCGAAGTTAGTCAGCGAATAACTATTGCCCGCAATGCTCCTTTAGGCCTTCGGTGTTGTAGTAGTGCCGCCCCAGCGGGCCATAAGGGGATACACTTCACATTGTACACAAACACTCACCTCTACCCCCTAGTATGAACTCAGATAGGTCCTTCTCAATCTGGCCTTTTTTTTTACATCTGTTACCTGAGCATGATATTAAATCCGACTATGTCGGAATGCCAGCGCGAACCCCCGACATGGGTAGATTGTCGGACCGAAAGAAAAACGACCACAGTACACAGCCAAGAATGCCCCGGTCAACCCTTTCATTACGATCCACCTCTGAAATACCCGCCATCTTTTGGACTCGGGAGATATAACGTTGCTGGCATAACCTGTGGGTTGACATCAAGTATTGATGATGCACAACTGGGCATTCAAATCCGATACAACTGGCCACATCAGACCTTGAACCTTGGAACCCACGGATGCTTGTCCAGCGGACGCACCCGCTCTGGGTGCACTCTGCCTCCAGCGTTGTTGGAGAGCAGCCAATTCAGTACGACATTCCCTTGACGCACTCCTGTTCGGACTCGCACGCCACCATCCTGGAACTGGTCAGGTACATTCAATCCAGCCGAACCATGGTATCTTTTACCCACAGTATGACCGTCATTGGATGGTTTATATATTCTTGAGTCACTAGATAAAATCCTGATGAGTCGTTGGACCATCACTGTCATACGAGTTCTGGTCCTTTTGATATGAGAAGAAAGTGCAGCAAATAAAGTCGATCGTCATTAGCAAAGCTGTTGTTTGGTCATATTAGGATCAAAAGCCTTTGCCTCCACTTTGAACAACCCTCTCTTTTGAACCACCATGGCATCAGCCATCACCCCGAGCCGACTCGCCGCGCTGGTCAAAGCACGTTGCACCATCTTCCAAACGGCATACAACCCCACCTCCGCTCGCACCGGCGCCAAGTACTTCCGCGCACGACTCTGCGGGCCCTCGATGGTCAAGTACTACCCGCAGGACATCGACCTGTGCATGTCCAAGCTTGCCAAGGAGTGGCCCGAGCTGGAGCTGGTCAATTTCGCAGAGGCGCAGCGGTTGTGGGATGTGGATTTGAAGCGGGCGAGGGGCAAGGGTGCGCCTACCAAGGCCAAGGATAAGAGTGGGTCCCTCGCGTGTCGTTCTTGGGTGTGTAATGCTGATGTTCCGTCCTTTTCCTAGGCCAGAGTCGTCGGACGCAGAGAAGACGGTAGCGTTGGGTTCGTTGGTACATACAACATACAGCCGCTATCACGTATACTGTTACCGTTACCTGTTCCCAAACCGACTCATCAACATGTACCCCCCATACCCGCCGTGTCGATCAGCGGCTCGGACAGATTGCCCATCTCAGCAAGCGTCTTGGAAAACAGGTCATCCAGGGCGCGCATGTACCCCGCACGTTCGAGCGCAAGCTGGTAGTCCGTTCCAGGCGTCTCGAGCTGCGCAAGCCACTCCTCGAGCGTCGCGGTACCGGTGACGAGCAGACTGTGCAGACGCGTGCGCTCCGTCTGGCTGGGAGGTGTCGTGTGGATGCTGTGCCCGGCGAGCGTGAGTGTGTCGGCGGGGAGGATGAGGTCCGCGCCGGTGTGGGTTCCAGGGTTCCATGTCTGGCATCGGAGTACGGCGCGCCAGCCCTCATCGAGGTCGTTGAGAAAGTCGAGGAGGGGTTGGAGGTCGTCCATGTCAGGTGGGTAGCCTGGGATGGATGTCATGACGTCGTTGGTGAGGCGGAGGAGGAATGCGGTGCGCAAGGAGGTGGAGGGGTCGATGGGCGGTATTTGGAGGATGAACGCGAGGAGGTGGTGCATGGCGTCGAGATAGGCTGGCAAGGTTGGCAATTTGCTCATGGAGGGTTCTGAACTGTGGTGGGGTGAGATACGGTACGAAGTCATTTCGAGGTATCGCACCGTTTCTTGAACGAGCTTTCGATATCCTGGAGCGAGTATTCCAGAAACTCGACCACTTTGCGTTCTTGTCCTTTGGACAGTGCTTGCTGCATCTCAAGGGGTTGGTAAATAATTGACAACAGGTCTACTAGGACAATCCGACGTGTCTCCGGACCAGGTCTATCGTACCCTGCGAGTATGCCATGGCTCTAGCTGCGCCTTTCTGCGCCACTTCGTCGAGAAAAGCCTTTTCATGGCGGATCCGCTCGAATTCTGCTCGAGGACCCTTGAACACTTCTTCCACGGCATCGGCCACGTCGCTCTTCAAATCCCCATGGCCCTTGGTTTCATAGCGCTTTGCGACCTTGTGAACATTGCTGTCGGTGCACGCTGCAAGAATGGTGAGGAGGTTCGAGGTACCTGGACGGGACGTGGGGTCATAAGTGATGCCTCGGATGGAATCGGTGACCGCGCCACGAATTTTTGCCCTCGTCTGATCCGAGGTGTCGGTCAAGAGGATGCGCGAAGCCGTGTCTGGCGAGGACTTGGACATTTTGGACGATGGGTCTTTGAGGGAGAGGATGCGTTTCGATGGGGCTGTGGGAAGGTGAGCCGTGCGTCGTTTCAAAACAAGAACCGCTGACTTTCCACATATTCTGGCAAAGGAAAGAGGGGCGTATCGAACGTGCGGTTGAATATATCTGCGAGATCACGCGTGAGCTCTATATGTTGGCGTTGGTCCTCTCCTACGGGAACGTGGGTTGCCCTGGGACCGTTCTGAGTGCTAGGTCGCGTTCAAACCAGATTGCACACCTGTAGAGCAGCACGTCTGCCGCTTGGAGGACCGGGTAGGTGAACAGGCCTGCATTGAGCAACGACTCGTCCATGTTGTCCTGTGCGTGTGTGTTCCTCGACGCTGCGAGTCGCGACTGCAAACAGTGAGACAGGGGGGGTCGCTCAAGATCGTGGCCCACCTTCCACGTCGTCATCCGGCGCAGTTTGCCTATGGGCGTGAGGCAGTTCAAGATCCAGCATAACTCCGTGTGATGTCGATTCTGACGAACCCGAGTTAATCGGCGAGAAAAGAGACCGTCCGCCTTACATGGTCCTGATGGAACAGTATCGACCGTGTCGGGTCGATCCCGATGGCGAGGATCACCGCGAGCATGTCGTCTCTGGCAGCGCGCAGAGCGACCGGGTCTTGAGGCAGCGTCAGCGCATGCCACCCCACGATGGAAAAGAGAAGGAGGTCGTCTGGCCGTGCAGACTTTTGTAGTCGGACCCAGTTGGAGAGTGCCCCGAGGTAGTTTCCAAGCTAGGAACTGGTCAGCTCAACGCGCGACGAGGTTCAACCGCCTACGTGTGGTATTCCCGTCGGCTGGATGCCCGAAAAGACGACCCGCGAGGCCGTCCGGGTCGTCAGTGCGCGTCGTACGCGTCCAAGGAGGACCATGGACGTTTGAAACTCCGTCTTGGCTCTTGACCTCCTTCTCTTCTGACGCTCCAGATGTCTTCACCCCCAGAACCCTGGCCCGACGCAGACCCCGACTACCCGCTCGACATCGATCTGCCCGGCGGAGACGCTTTTGACGACGTCACACGCACGTTTGCCGACGCAGCCGCAGGTACATCATCCCGCCGCTCGATTCGTCACAACTCGATTCACGCTGGCAGATATGCCTCCCGGAGGATTCGTCCTCGCGCGGGATTTTACGCTCCACGACGCCATGGCGGCGTTTGAAGTGGGTGGTCCCCCTCTCCAATGCGCCACGTTCAGCCGCCGACCGTTGAATGTTGAATGTTGACCATATGCACATATAAGATCGGAGAGCCAAGGTTCGATAGCGGGCTTGCGCTCATGGACCAGACGCGTCCCCCGTTTGACCCTCTTGCGCCGCTGCTCCCGGAGGAGGTGTGCTGGACCATCGACCGCGCTATCGCGTGCGAGGTAATGTTTGTATGTCCGCCCTATCTACTCGCTCATGCATCGGGTCTCTCCCGCAGATGGAGTGGCACACTGGATACACGCTCTCCCAGACGGTGTACTCATTCCTGCACGTCCACGCGCTGCGCGAAACCGACCCCGAACTCGCGCCAGCGGACCGCACAGAGACCGGGACCGCAGCCAGGGCTGTGTCCGACCCCGCGTGCCCGCAGGGGCTCGTAACGGTCGTACTCCGCGCGTACGTGTACGGGCTGCTCAAGTCGTGCGATCTGGCGTGGCGAGAACTCAACAAGGGAAACGTGTACGATGTCCGTCCGTCGCCTTGCGCTCGTTGATCCCGACCTCATCCCATACACAGAACGAGGACTGGCAGAGCGAAAAGTGCGATGTGCCCCTCGGGGAGGCGCTCCCCGTGAGCTACGTCCAAGCCAAGCTCGAGCACGCGTGTGCGTGGCTCGAGCATGCGTTGCAAAGTAAGTTTCCGCGCGCGATGTGGAACGCGGCTGATGTGTGCAGTGTCGCCTGCGTGGAAGGATGCGCTTCGTGACCGGCTCGTGCTGCGCAAGGTTCAGATTCAGGCTGGATGTACCCTATCGCTTCGCTGACGTCGACTCAGACACTGATTGACCTACTGACAGCCCAGCTGTCCAAGGAATACCACCGCTTTCGCCCGCTCGTCGGTACTGCGCGCGAACTCGTACGACGGATTCGCCAGACGCCGGTCCCCGATCCCGGGCCCGATTCCCCGGCGCCGCGTGCCTTTGATCCCCAGTTTGCGCGCGTGCTCGTCTCGTTTATACCCCTGTATGTCATCCAGCTCCCGGACCAGGACGTAGTGTGGAACAAGCTGATGGGGCTACTGGATTCGATGGAGCAACTCAGCACGCTGGCGGGCATGTCGAATCTCACGAGTTGGAAGGTGGGCAGACATCGTCCAGCGTCGCTTGCGCTCACGCTATCTTAGATCATGGGCCACGTCCAAGTATGGCTGTCAAAACCCGATCGACGGCTGCCATATACCCGGTCCGCATGCCAGGTGCGGTGCCTGCGATGTCCTCTGTTTCAGGCTGATTCGTTTCTAGTCGACGCTCTTTGAGGACGGACTGGTGCTGAACAAGTACACGCAACGACACGTCGTCGAGTGTTTCTTTGCTGAAAATTGTGGGGTGTCGTATGATTTGCTTGTCGATGTGCTCGGACGACGGTGGCGGGCCCCGCACGCGTCCCCGCTAGGCCACCTGGAGCGCTCGATTGCCGAGGTGCGTATGATCGCTGTGCGATGGCTTGCGCTCACGCGCCGCAGCTCGAACTGGGATATATCAAAGCGCTGTGGTACAACCCCTCTCGACGACGACGGTACTACATGAAATCGCTCTTTGACTGGCACACCCTCTACGCACTCTGCACCGACGTCCGCCACCGCTTCGGGCCGTGGGTGTGTCCCCGCGTGGGTACGCGAGTTCGCGCGGATGCCAGGGCTGACGAGACGCAGGATTCGGACTCGGACCCGTTGCACGCACTCTGTGTGGCTGTGTCGGTGCGCCGGTTGTCTGTCATCCGCGAGGTGGTATTTTCGGGGGTGCAGTTGGCGTTGTATTCGGCCGAGGAGCGGGTGTTTGCGTACTGGTATGTTGGGCAGGTCATTGAGCTGGAACTGTCGTGCTTGGATGAGCTCGCGCCGGGTGTGCGAGGTGGGTCCATTCTAGCTGTTGGTGTTGTCGTGCTTATGGGCTGGTAGGGACGGCTGCGGCGGACGAACACTTGTTCCAGGTGGTGTTCCTCACGGCGTTGCAGGCCCTTTCGTGGGCCGTCTTTTCGGTGCGTCTCGCCGCCCGGCATTGCTTACGACGCGCTCACACTGCACACACGGGCTCAGGTATCGCTCAAGAAGCTCGGCCCGTCGTGGCAGCGCCTGCGACTCAACTGCGTCCGTCGATACAAGTGGGCATTCATCGACGCGTATGAGGACGTTGATCTCCCACCTGTCGGACATCCCAATTTTCTCACGTTTACCGTGGCATGTTCGGCGATTCAGCAGGTGCGAGGCGCCGGTGTTTGGCGTCGTTGGATGTCTGGGCTGACGGTGGGTCTCGATGTGACTAGGACCGGGATTTTTCGCCCCTGGGACAGGTTCAACTCGCAGGTGTGTTGTTGGGTGGGTTGATCGATCGGACGGCGTCTCTGGTCGAGGCGCGCAAACAGGTGGGTTTCCCCTCGTCCGTTGTGGACTGTTGTTGATGGGGCTTACGTTGGCTTGGTGTCGGTCAGGCGATAGAGGGTCTGCGCGGGGTGTGTCGGCGTCTAGAAGGGCTCCCTGCGTCGATGACGGAGGTGGGTGGGTGGGATGTATCCATGTTGGTGTGGGATCCGGATGTTCATCCGTGGTTCCCGGTTGTTGGACCCTAGAAAATCAGTTTTATTTGGGTCGACTCGGAGGGGACTTGAGATCAGAATTGAAATCGAGTGCAGACTGACGAAGCGAGCATAACATTAATTAACTACGACAAACTAGTACATAGATCAAACTATGTCCGTGTCCATGTCCGAGTCCGAGTCCGAATCACCGAAGAGTGTCTCCAGATCGCTCTCCAGGCTCGGGGATGGGTACAGCCGCGGACGACGTAGTAGGTTCATCCGTGATTCGCTCTGGCTGTTTCGTTTGCTTTCGGTGTGACATAGATGCTGCTGACAAGAAGTGAGGTAATAAAATGTTAGTCGACAAAGGTGCCTACCGAGCGCAATAATTGAATGACGCAATTACCTAACTTCCGCACTGACTCGCCCGACAGACGATGATAAAGCGCTGCCACGGACCGAAAGAGGTCCTCAACCACAGAAGCCTTCTTGTCAGACTCTCCCGTAGCGATACATTTTGCGTGGGTGATGGTGCTGTCGAGGATGGTAACCACAGTGACTCCGAGTCCGCACAACGAAAGGGTCGTAACTGAGATCATTATGAGTGACATAAATCGCCGGAATAAATGACATACGATCTAGATTAACCCGGAGTTCGAACGTCGACAGGCAATAACCGCCAAGCATGCAAAGGGTTGCCACATGGTAGATTACACGCCATGTATGCCAACGAGCACCGGAGGGCTCATAACGATACACGTCCACAGTTGCGATGAGGAGGATGAATGTGGAGATCCCGAATGCGGCAGCGATGACGTCAGCGAGATTCTGTGGCTGAGGGTGCCCTTTTGAAGCGAACATGAGGATAACCCCTATCACGATGAAGAAACTACCGAGAAAGGCAATATCCTCGGCTAGATGGGACAGGAGCCGGGTCCATGAGGGACGAGAACGGGGTGTGGCTTCCCCTGCATTCGCGAGATCGGCATTCGAGATTGTGGTAGGGAGGGTCTCGGACATCGCAGGCGACAGTGGGGATAGCAAGGGATTTGAGCCCAGTGGCAGACATTTTATACTTACATAATTTGTAATCTCATTCAGTCGTATTCTAAACTCGACTCAAATCATTCATCTGCGCAAACTGAATTTATTGGGGGTTAGATATGTACTAGTTCGAGCGTATATAATGATGTGGGGTTGACTCTAACGCACGCCTTGAGCTTGTGCGTCTTGTCCACCTCATAAAACCCCATCCCTGCATGCAAGCGTCCTGGCTAGGTCCGGCATCATCCCTTTCAACTTCTCCAAGACAGCCATAAAGGGCTGCGTCGAGCTTGACGCAGGTCATGTTGGTGTATAGACACAGGATCTGAGTGAGGGTGTCCAGGGATCAGACCACTGGATGGGACAGTTCGGATTTGGGCAGCCGCACGGAACGGAGGAAGAATGCTAGAGACGTACAACGGCACTTCGAGGAGCGCCTGGGTGGAGGCCTTCAGCGGAAGAACTTGGGAAACGTCCTCTGTCCAGTGGCTTGGGGGATCCAAGACACCACAGCTGAGCGGGGGGTCAAGAGTACCCGACAAAGGCTCAGAATGTCCTTGTGTAATGTTGTGGTGAAACCGCTGGGTTTACTGTGCAGTCCATGACGCCCAGGTCGCGATATAGACAGTGGATGCCTCTCTGGGCCATCAAACTTGTGGAGCGTTTCGAACATGACCTGTTTGATCTTTCTGTAAAATACGTTTCAGCAATAGCTCTGATAAAGTCGGGAACGAGGATAAGTCAAGTCCCATTCCAACTCCGTCGTTGGCACCGATAACATTGTAACTGCTGTGGGGATTTCAAGACCACAGCTTGTTCAGACCGGATATCCCATCACGAGAGAACACAGCAAGACGGTCGCCCCTTTGAATTTGGGACAAGTCACTGCCCAACGACGATTCTTGAACCTCCAAAGGTGTCAGTCGTTCATACCGATTGACGACAAGGTCGTTCCCATTGGCTTTCAGGATATCTTGCATAATTGGTACTGCAATATCTTCGCCACAAAGATGGATCTCACGTGCGGGAAGACCCAACACGGCGTTAGTCCATGCCGAACCACGCTCGGGATCTGCTATCATCTGTATTTTATCTATCACGGCCATGTCGAGAGGTCTGTCAAAGCTGGCCATCTCGACCATTGAGCTCATGAGTGGTGCATTGTCCGCGACAACCCGAAATTCTTCTCCCGTATGCAGGCCACACTGCTGTGCGTACTTGGCATGTCCGTCTTTGTGAACAGTGGGACGGGAGCCCGTTTCGTTGGCAACGTCCATGTTGATGGCCGTATCGGGCTCCGAGTGGGGTTCAGGGTCCATGCCAAGAGGAACGATTTGTCCCCTGTTCAACCGCTCCCAGATCTCGTGCGCGAGGAGATGCAAAGGGCCTGCATAGAGCCCTGAATTTGCACTTCATCACGTGTGCCGTGGGAAAGAGGTCCGCTGGGAAGGAGAGGTTGGGAACGCGATGAACGCGAGAGATTGAGTCAAGGGTTGATTGTGGGATGTACACGCGGAGGTGACAGTTTTTTTTGGGATCGGAGGTCCACTGGCATGTAAAGAAGAGTTGGGACGTGATTTCAAGTTGGTCGACACGTCTGCTGGCGCCAACGTGAACTGACTCCAGGCGAATTTCATTAATCGAGTTTCCCTTGAGGGCACGTCGTGGCGAATATCCACGAAGGAGGAAAAATCAGGTAATTGGGTATGAGAGATTCCAAATCGCTCTAGGCGGCGATGCACGTGAGAGAGGTATACTTAGCGTTTGACATACAAATGGGACTGGACCCACCATAGCCCGACAAAATGGATATGAACTTTGCTTTGACAGAATGTCTTCCGGAACGTCTTTGCAAGATCTGTGTACTTGGCCTTTTTCTTGGAGTTTTTCTTCGCGAGCTGGCTTATGACACTGGGGGGCAATGGCAACGGACGGAAACACCCTTGTAGCGCAAGAAGCCTTATTCCTCGGTGAGCGAGCGGAAAACCCTGTCAGGTCATTTTTGAACGAGTCAGATTTGGACCCACTAAACGACCAATCGACTGGATTGCACCGAGACCGACTCCTTGACCATGAAAGTGGTGAACCTGTAGATTGCAGGCGCCGAAAGTAGGGTTGGCAGTTTTCCAACCATGTCTCGGACTGAATCCGACCGGAGAGTATTCGACACCGAGAAAGCATCCAGGTTTTTGA
>JBBPLN010000576.1:0-17040 GCA_038089815.1 Sutorius eximius | reverse complement strand
CCGCCTGATTGCGCAGGTTGTTTCCTCAATCACTGCTTCTCTGCGATTCGCTGGCTCTTTGAACGTCGACCTGACCGAGTTTCAGACTAACCTGGTTCCGTGAGTGACGAGGCTTTCTCATTCTTCCCCTAACAAAACTGTCTAGTTTCCCCCGTATTCATTTCCCGCTCGCTACTTACGCGCCGCTGCTTTCCGCTGAGAAAGCTACTCATGAACAGAACTCGGTGAATGAGATGACTGTCTCTTGCTTTGAAAGTGGACATCAAATGGTAATGTGATTCATTCAGATGATGCTATCGACTTGACCTGATCTCCCCTAGGTGAAATGCGATCCCAAAGAAGGCAAATATAGTATGTCGGCAAACATTTACTTGTCACAGTATCCTCATGCTCTTTGCGATAGTGGCGTGTGCCCTCTTATACCGTGGGGATGTCGTCCCAAAGGATGTCCAGGCAGCTGTTGCCACCATCAAGACGAAGAGGACCATTCAGTTTGTTGACTGGTGCCCTACTGGCTTTAAGCTTGGCATTTGCAATGAGGCCCCAGCTCACATCCCTGCCGGCGACCTTGCGAAGACGAGCCGTAGTCTCTGCATGTTGTCAAAGTGAGTTTCCTGGGGTCCAGCAACGTACATCAACCGACCTTTTGATACAGCACGACTGCTATATCCGTCGCGTGGAGTCGCCTTGGTCAGTCATTGGAATTGAATGTGTGATGACCCTCGGATTCATTGATGCTCTGCCAGACTACAAATTTGATTTGATGTACTCGAAACGTGCTTTCGTCCACTGGTACGTAGGTGAAGGGATGGAAGAGGTATGGCACATCTTCATCGCGCTTCAAAACCCTGATCGTTCTGCAGGGTGAGTTTTCAGAAGCCCGAGAAGATCTTGCTGCCCTGGAGAAAGACTACGAAGAAGTAGGCACTGACTCTGCAGACGCTGAAGAGGAAGGCGCCGAGTATTAGGCAGGCCGTTTTCGTTGCTATCCAACCTGATAAAATTAAATCATCTTATTCTGGATGGCTGCTTTAGATAAGATATTGGCTTATCAACTACTGGCTTGACATTTAAACGCTTAACCCTTGGAGATTCTTCACGAGCAACGGCTTTCTTGCAAAATTTTACTTTCTAGGATACTCTACCCTTGTACCATCCCTAGTATACGTAAACTTGCTCCTATGTCAAAGTGATGGTTATCTCCACGTTGGAACCATTCGCGACGAGGACCATTGAAACTCTGTCGGGAAATCGGCACTCCGTTAATAGATTCGATTGATGTTTACCTCGACAAGTCTTGTACCAAGTAAAAGTAACCTTGCGGCGCATTCTCAGCAGCCTTCGTCATCTGGTCGTTTGAATGGGTAGTCAACAGGCCGATTACCCTCGACCCGGCAGCCAAGCCACTCGTGACACCGGCGGGTGCATCCTCCACAACAAGGCCTCGCGATGAAATACGTCCATGTCGTAGTTTTAAAAATAAAGTCACTCACAATCGGCAGCTTTCACCCCGCACCTAGCTGCTCCCTCTAAGTACGGATCTGGGCTTCGACAAGAAGTCTCGTTATACATATCGACGAGGAGGGAAAGACGATATTACTATGGTTTCCCTTTGCGGACGTCATCGGCTGTTACAAAATTGTCGGGTGCGTCTATATTTGCCGCGCCCAAGGCAGCAGCAGCGTAGCCCCTGGTTGCAGACGTGCAAATCGTCCACCGTTGGTTCGGTTTACTCTTGGCGGGAGACAGCTAAAGTATGAAATAAGTGTCGGCTGAAAGAACCGCACGAGAAGATACTCGCATTGTCAAGGATAGAGCGCACGCCTGGGAGCATCTTGATACCAGTCTCTGCAGACTCGATGATCGCTCGCTCAAACCGATCGGCTTCTTCCTTATAGAGAAGCAGCGATCAGAGACGCAAAGACGGGTGCACTGGAAAGCAAGAGACCTTGAGGAGCTCTGGATCGCTGATACCGCACCACTTTGCAAGGTTATCTATGGTCCTGACACCATGCGAGCCTGCGGAAGGATGGTTCGGATGGCAGCGTAGTTGGACTTGGAGGTGGAATAATTACTGTGGAGGATCGTCTTTACATCGAGCCCAGGGTATGTCTTTGCAAAGCTTGTCCAAGCACCAACGACACCGGTGGTCGAATCGACCAGCGTACCGTCCATATCAAACAATCTGCTCCCTAAGTCGTCACAAGTAATGTGTAAGAATAAAACAGAGACTCACACCGCGGCCACCTGGAACTTGACCTCGGCCATGATCTCCGCCCTCGCAGTGGGTGTTTGGATCTAACGCTGTTGCCAAACAAACGCCCGTTGATCATCCAATATGGACTGACCGGACATCCATAATGCCACCGCGACGTCGTCCACAGTACACCCAAGAAAGCATCGGCCAGCAACTTCAGCAGATACATCTTCTCGATGCGTCCTCCTCCTCCGAGAACCTAGAACAGCTCGGTCCCATTATCAAGCAAATCCATGCAAACCGACAGCAGGAGATCTATTTGCGCAACCTTCAGGCACTCATCGAGGCAAAAGACGCAGAGATAGAAGGTATCTGCACGGAGAACTATCAGGAGTTCATATCCTCCATCTCTACCCTCTTCACAATCAAGTCGTACACCACCAACCTCCGTGAAAAGATCGCGACCTTGGATGAAAACGTTGGACAGCTGGGAAAAGGACTCGTCGAAAAGAAGAGGACTCTGTTGCAATCAAAGAAGACGGCTTCAAACCTCGACGAGGCGATTGACACGTTTCAGGCTTGCTTGAAGCTTCTCGATGTCATCGACCGCATTGGCGACATGATCAAGGAAGGCAGATTTTGGAGTGCTCTGCGAGTGAGTATGGTGATTTCTCGGGCCACTCATACTGAATTACTGCTCTTCAAGTCTCTGGAAGACATTCAGACCATGCCGTTGACATTGCTATCGCAAACCCCGTTATACCAGCACATCATGTCTTCCCTGCCCTCACTCCGAGTCCAGGTCCAGAATGCTGTTACTGCATCCATGAAACAATGGTTACTTGAGATAAGAAATGTCACTGCTACAGTGGGAAAGTCAGCAATGGAGAACATGGACGCGCGCACGCGAAAGTGGAGAGCCCGACGTGAAAAGGATCCAATGTTGAGATCAAGTCGCGTTGGCAGTGCGGTTGAGTTGGTCACATACGAGAGAACCGACAGTGAGTCCTACCTGTTCCACGTTGATGGTTGTTTTGAAGCATCGTGACACATAGATAACGTTCTTGACAAGGACAAGATCGGTGTTGATTTCCAGCCGCTATACCAATGCGTTCATATTTATATTTCCTTGGATTCGCTTGACGACCTGCGCACCTCCTACCAAGCTGATCGCAAGGTTCACCAACTCTATCTCAATTCGCGGGCATTGCTAATTCTTCATTCAGGCCCAATCGGACCTTATTCTCCCTGCGCCGCTTTCCTTATCCTCCCTTCCTACCCTCTTGGAAGAAATATGCGGCTTCTTCATTATAGAATCCCATGTTTTGGAGACTACTTCTGGCTTCCGCTCGGAACGGGAAGTGGAGGAGCTCTGGGACGCTATTGTGTCTCGGTTGTCTTCAGCTATCGGTTCCGCTTTGGTGGAGCAAAAGGACCCTGACGCGTTTTTGAAGGTCAAGGAATGTTTAACAGCGTTCGTCATGACGCTCGAGGTGATCATCATACGTGCCTCGACTGTGACGCCAATGACCTAGTTGCAGTCCTATTCTTATTCGACATATTCTCTTCATTCTCTTACGCTCGCTCTGTTCGAGAAATACACGACACTCCTTGAAGCTGAGTTTAGTCGGAGGTTAGATTCGGTATGTTCTACAGTGATTTCCCGCTTGTCCCGAGAAATATGTCTCCTAGGTTGTGCTCGATGATGATTACTTGCCAATGCATGTCACTTCGCCGTCCGAGCGAGAGTCCGTACTCAACACCGTATGGCTGAGCGCTTCCGAGAAGGAGAAGCTTACCCAGTAACATAGCGATTGCTTGTATGGGGGAGACGTGCTTAATCATTTCCAGGAGTCCCATGCCGCTCATTCTACCCTGGTCGCAAAGTTTTCACCTCTGTTGCCAAGATGTACGTTGGTTTCTTCCAACGGGTGCAACACTCACAAAATCCACAGATCCGAACCTTCATTCAACAATTTTATCAGTTCGTAGAAGGCGTGTCGCAACACCACAGCAACATCGACGATCTCCTGAGTCGGGTAAGCACATGATTATCTTGATGTGATTCCGATACAAGGTTCCCCCCTATAGTCACTTGACAAGCTTCTGTCGAACCACATAAGTGACAGCATAAGCAAGCGGCTGCAAAGTACAACGGCGCTCTCGCAGATTGCACAAATCGTGACCAACCTGGAATACTTTGAGGCAACTTGTACCGAGTTGGGACGATCACTCACCGATCTCAGGTGGCTTTTACACACATTTGCCAAAAGGATTACTGAATGTAATGTACTCACACTCTACAGGTCTACGCAACGAGGGGGGACGATTCGTCTGGCTTCCTCACCCTTCTCGGAGCCATTTCAACGATCTCAGAGGCGAATTACAGCCCTTATTACTTCGAAGCTTGACAATTTCTTTGATCCGTCTGAATACGACTGGACACCTCAGGGTCGCGAAGAGATGCCGAGCACGTCCCTTTATGAGCTCGTGAACTGGCTTACGACTGTCGTAGATTCCCTTCCACTCAAGGATATCTACAAGGACGAGGCCTACAAGGGTGCTGTAGGATACATCGCTGAGTGTTACATGGTAAACATGCTCTCGATGCCAGTCTATTTCACTGATATAAGCGCAACATAGAACTTCATGATTGGTCCAAGAGTGCCAGCGATGAACGAAAATGCAATTGCCAACGTAGTGACCGACATGACTTTCTTGGAAGGCGAGATTACGAGGATAAGGCGGGGACACCTCAATTCATCGTTCGCCGAACTGCACTCTGTATGCGTTTTGGCCTCTCAAGCAGTTCCTTGCTCTGACGGCGGTGACAGATGGCCAAGATTATCCTGACAGATACAGTGCAGGATTATCTGAATCTGAGTGTTCGACAAGCATCCTATAGCGAAGTCAAACCACAGAGACTGCAAGCACTTTTGGAGAAACTTGCCAGGTATGGGGCCGGCCGCCGCGACGGCCCTTCCAGGGAGAGAGGTGAGAGACGCAGGAAGGAGGCGGAGACGTTGTACCGGATGAGCCTCGCGTATACCTAGCCCTTAGTTGAACAAACACCGTTTATTCCAGGCTAGCATAATGGACTCATGGACATCTATAGCATACTTGCAACGAGACAGCAAGTAGAAACACGCTCGCAATGTTTGCAAAATTATGAAGTCGCGGGCAAGCAACGAGCGAGTTTAATAGTAAAGGGGTGTATCATTCAACGTCGTGAGGAAAGGTGGCCGGTCAAGTGCACATACGGAACCAACCCAGAAGAGATCTACTTCGACTCATATCTTCTGTTTGGAAATGTTGTTCGACAACCACTCAAGGCCCTCATACAGCCCATCGCCCGAAGTAGCGCAAGCAGCCTGCAATGAGTTGCATGTAAGCATGAGTCTCGCCGCCTATAGCACTGCCGATCTGGTCACTGACCTGAATATACCATGTTCGCTGTCTGAGGGCTTGGAGGCCAAGCTTGTCAGTGATTTCCGCGGCGTTCATTGCATTGGGAAGATCTTGCTTGTTGGCGAAGACAAGAAGAAGAGCATTCCGGAGTTCGTCCTCGTTCAACATCCGCTGAAGCTCTTCACGAGCCTCCGAGATACGTTCCCGATCATTCGAGTCAACCACAAAGATAATTCCTTGCGTGTTCTGGAAATCTGAGGGATACGGTCAAGCAAAGACCAAGCGTTATGGGATAGCGATAACGTACAGTGCCTCCAGAGAGGGCGGATCTTGTCCTGTCCTCCAACATCCCACACGGTGAACGAGATGTTCTTGTACTCGACAGTCTCGACATTGAAGCCTGTAAATTGTAAGAAAATTGTTCCAAGCACAGCATGTCATGTGCCTACCAATCGTAGGAATCGTAGTCACAATCTCGCCGAGCTTCAGCTTGTAGAGGATGGTGGTCTTACCGGCGGCATCAAGACCGACCTAATAAAAAGTCAGCAAGGTCGTCTGGGGCAAAGGGTACTCTAGGTCTGTACCATCAAAATACCTAGAGAAAAGGCGAGTTAGTGAAAGTGGATGATGAGCTGAGCAAGATACTTACGCATCTCCCTGTTCTTGAACAGGTTGGCGAGCAGACGCGAGAGAGAGAGACCCATTGTATGTTGTGACGACGAGGAGGACGAGTGGATTGTCGGGTTGTAAGCTGAAGGAAAAGAACAAGTTGCTGTTTGGACAGGTTAACGTGTGAGAATGGCCTTTTTGAACTCCGCAGGTGGCACGCTCGCCCCGCTCGATTTGTTACACGTACTTGGACACAACATGGTCTACGTGTCCTACCTCTGGGCCGCAGTTGTGACTCGCCGTGTGTAAACTGGCGTTACTCTCGTGATTATTTATGCTAGCACTCGAGTCAGAACAAGTAATGTTCTCCATGGCGCCCACCCTGACGCAGACCCTATCATCGCGCGTGTTCAGTCGTGGTAATCCAAGCTCGGGACAGATGTTCGATCACTCTATGCGTGCAGTTAACCTAACTGAGTTGCAAGGCCGTGATGCATGGCCGGGACCTTCGTTGGCCCACGTGGGACGAACTTGCCCTTGGATCAGGGAGCTGAGAACGAGATCGACAGAGTTACACGATAGAATTGCGAGCACCTCACCGAAACGTCCAGCGAAAAAGAAGCCCATCTATATATTGCAAACCAAGAAAAACAAGGAACAAGATGCTATACAACGGAACGATGATGAGAGATGCATATGGAGAGAAACTGAAATGGGACCAGGCGGGTGGAGTTGGTAATACAGGCGTTCTATGTAGCACGATTAGGCCGCGATAGTCACATTCGTATAATAAGTGGGATAGTATCATTCGCAAAAAATACGCCCTGCTTTTGGCTTTCCGTCAGGGTTGTCAGTTATCAACCACCCGTGACAGCGAGATATACCGGTCTATGTTTGTTCGCTCAAGTGGGCATCCAATCTTCGGCGCCACCCGACGTAGTATGGACACGCTGGGCTGGGTTGATATCCGCAGAGCTCAAACAAGACCAATTGTTCGTGGAATCCGGCGCTGAACCAGACTTGCTCTCGCGCTATAAACAGGCCACAAATACATCAGGAACAAGAGAAGAAAAGGCAATGCGACAAAAACAGACCTTGTCGGACTACTGACATTGCTTGTGTAGCATCTATTCGGCGCGTACACATCACTACAATGTTTTAGGAGAAGGAACCTCGGAACGGAGATTGCGCCGACTCACGATAAGCAGCGACCACCGTCGCACTCCGGGTCAAACCTTGGTTGCAGTGCACGAGTACAACACCCTCAGCCGCAATGGCTCGGTCTATGAATTGACAAGCAGAAGGGAGCCAGATCAAAAGATCGGCAAAGTCGACATCTTCGACAGGAATCCGCAGATGGACGACTCCGGATTCGGGAATCTCTGCAGGAATGGCATCATTACACACGGATACGATGTGAGTAACCCGGCGTTCTGTTAATGACCGCGGAGATCTGGCTGCATGGATGCTAGACGCAAGTTACATCAGGAAATGATACGCCACGGAGATAATAAGCGCCATACTTTCCGAGGTACAGCCTACCTTGGATGATTGTGTCGACGTTCTTCCAGCCCATAGTACCTGGCTGAAGAGTCTGGAATTCCTGTTAGAATGTCCGGATTGACACCTCGGCACATTGTTGGTTTTGTAGTTTCGGGAAGGCGCCAGTGTTTAGCAGTGGTAGGCGACTCGGAGAACCGAGTAACCGTGTGCCCCAAGGTTTGCGAGCAGAGGCTCGCCGATGATGTTCAATGGCAGTGTGAAGAAATTGCATAGTCACAGCCAGGGGATCCGCTGAGGAGGATAGTCCAGATGCGGTGCGTTAGACAGAGTGCCCAGAATAGAAACTGTTGAAAGGCGGGATCACCGCCACCGACGGGGTGGCTCGCATGACGCAAGTGACGCTCACTGAGCCTTTTGAAAACGACACGGTCAGATTGCACGAGAGTGGTCCCCGTATCCGACAGAGCGCTTGATGAATAATCTTGTGCCTTTTCTTAGTGACTGCCGATTAAGGCGATTTAGGCAAAAAATCCCGAATAAAATGATCGTATACGGCAAGTCAAGAGGGACGGGGCTTGTTTTTAGACACACGCCGGATGTCCAAGTAGCCGAGTCCGGAGTCAACGTGGAGAACGACAGAACCTGGTGGAGGACAACATATGAGCTTGACTTCTTTCCCCTGAGGCGCGAATAGATGCGGTGCAGTGACATCGACAATTTCTAAGCAAAAACGCGCACCATGTGTGTTTTTTTTGCCTGCATTGCCTGCCATGTCCCGGTCCGCTGCTGGATATGCGCCCCGTGCAGTACTGCAATTGATGAGCGGTACTGAGCAGCAAGTAGAACGTTATGATATCGTGCATTCGCAGTCATGCCCTAAGCACCTTGGTCCCAATGGTGGCCGACCTCTTCGTCTGCCCCCCTGGGCCCTAAAACTTGGCGGCTTCATTCCATTTGTTCCCGGCTCTCCGGACTCTTTCGCTAAACGACGACCGTGCGCAGAACACGCCTTTGCCACATTTCTGGGCGGCGTCACCAGTGAGGTCCCCACGAGGCACCATGAGAATATAACGAGGCTGTCGGGCTAGCAGGCACAGGTGCCTTGAACGTTGAACGCGCAGAGAGTCGGCCGCGTGTATTCTGCGCGATGCAGGTAAGCGGAGGCCACCAGAACGTGGCAAGCCACTAGGGCCTTGAACCTGCAACGAATTGTCGTCGCCATGTCGAAGCTGTCCATGCACGTAAGGAGGTCCATAAAAATGGACCCATCGTGCCAAATCAGCGCCACATTCAATTTTTATCTACCAAACGATCCGCCCGAGCCATCAAGCGAACTCGAGTCCAGGATGCTCCAGATTGAATGGAAATCTTCTGTAAGTTGACCTGAAGCGATCCCCTGCCCATGAGTCTTAATTTCAAAAAAGCACTATCACTCAGATGGCCGTCGACGCAGTCGCCCGAAAGCTTCCACGGTGCACGGCTGGCTCGTCAAGTGGCGTGCTACGTTCAGTGGTAATGAACACCTTCGCAAGGAAGGCATACGCGAAATGCGCGAAGCCAAAGCCGTGCGAGAGCGAGAGAAGCAGCGAAAGGCCGCTCGACGGGCCAAGGCAGGGGTATCAAAGTCTGTCTTCCATCTTTGGCCAGTCTCACTGGGCAAGAAGAAGCGACGACCACAGACACCGAAAGGGCTGCCTCGGAGCTCTCAACGCTCTGATCCCAAACGCCCCAGTCGTGGAAGCTCCCGGCATTTAGCTTCCCCAACCCACTCGTCAAGACTCCCTCCTCCCAACAACCGGCGATCAAATCACAACCGCCGAGGAGCAGGAGACCGTAATACATCCAGCTCACGAAAACCACCCCACAGAAATCGGGGTGACGTTGTTCGAGCTACAGAGAGGAAACGGCGCGCACCAACGTAGCCACTGGGACCGCGTATTTATTGTTCCCAGGACACATATTTATGTTAGTAGATAGCTCGCAGTGTTTTCCGGGTCGGAAAACAGACCGCGAACGGGTGCTCCACCGTGTACGGTGGCCGACCCGCGTTAAATATTCCTTGACAGTGTGTATGCAGGAATCATACAATGCACGTAGCAAGCGTCAGAGTACCACGACAGCGGCGTGATGGCGAGTCCTGAGTTGAGGTGAGGGTGAGACTGAAGGCGGTTGGCGTCGTTACCTACGCGTTCAATGCAGACTGTCTGCCGTACTTGCAATCGCTTGAGTTTTCTTTCTCTTGCGCCTTTTTCGCTTTCTTCTGGAATTGCTTGAGCCACTGGGATTGCCAGGTTCGTCAGTGAGTTCCGGTGGACCGTCGAGGTTTAGCAATGAAATGCTCAGGGGATTAGCTTTATCAGGTATGGATATGGAAGTAGCATGAATTCGACTGGATCCTGGAGTTGCTGTTTTTCCGGTAACCAGTGATTGTGAGACTCGACGGACAGAAGTACAAAATTACCAACGCACCGTGTCTCTTCTGCGATGGCGTCGAAAGTGAGGAAGTAGCATGGGCAGTCGGACTCGAGGAAAATATAGGCAGAGCAGACCGTCTCATAGCTGTCGCTGATTGTGGCTCCCTCGTTCGATGATCGTCCGGCTCTATCTCCTGCTTTTCTTTCCTAGAAGATGGCTCTGATAGGGACTGGTCACCATTGTGCGCAAGAGACAAGATACATAACGCTCACTGTGCTTTTTCTCCCCTAAAATCGAATTCTCTAGCGGGGACACTGACTGTTTGGTGACGGTATCGACAGAGAGACATCGATTGGCTTCCGGGTTAGCCTTTCTTTTCTTCTTGTTACCTTCAGGACCAAAAGGATCCACCTTCGTTTTCCGCTTAGTTGGTCTCCCTTTATGCTCCTCATCGTCTGATTTAAAGGAATCTTCCGGTCGCGATTTCACGGCAACCTCATTTTTTGCTCCGTTCTTCACCAGTCTACGCCTGAGTTTGGAGGCCTCATGAACTAGTGGTGAGGCCATGGAAATAGATGCACCAGCACCCAATCTATAGGAATATTATGCCCAAGTCCGTATCGCACATAACATCGTTGTGTACCTTGGAGGTCGGCGCAGTTCCTCCTCGAGTATTTGCGTTGCATTTACAGAGTTGGAGCTAAGTTGTGCGCGATGAGCAGGTTTTATCCAAGACGTGACTAGATTATGTGCAAAGGACATGGTCATGTCGATCTGAGCTTGCAGAGTCTCGACGTCGACGTCATCTTTGGGGTCCATGAAACAAGTCCACAAGAAAGCGTGTTTTGTTTTCTCACGGCTAGCAACATAAACCACAGAGAAGTTCCTCGTACAATATTGCCATGGCGAACAAGCGGAAGAGAGACGACACCGACACCGATGAAATAACACCGGGAAGGCAAATTCTCCCCGTCGCAAACCTCCCTTACGACTTTGATCAAGAACCGCAGGATGGTATGCAATATCTGTTCCTGGTCAGGTATTGCTCTGTTTCACCGCGGATTTCGTGTGCACTCACTAAATCCGTAGGCGAGACGCACGTCGATTACCCCATGTCACCAGGGTACGAAATCCATATGAAATGCCCGAGGCAAGGATCACGCATACGTCGGCGTCCCCATCTATCAATGTCCTTCCCTGCGAGGAATGGCGGATCGCATTTCAAACGCACTTCTCTCATCTGAGAAAGGTACGCGGGTTTCTAGGTTGACATTTTGTTGTATTTACACGGAACAGAACCTGACCCAGCCAACAATCCACGTCGACCAAGATCATTCACGTGCAAGACCAAAAATTCCGGAGAAGAAAGATAGAGATGCATGGTGGAAATTTCTTGCTGGCCATCCCGAGTCGGCATGGGGTATGAGGGCTCGATCTGTGCGGACGAAGCTCAGCACGTCATGCCAACAAGTATCCGTTGACCCTGCTGAGGCTGTACTTCTTGGGTGTGCGATGGGTCCCTCTGATATGCAGACAAGAGACGAATCTTGCTATTCCTGTCTTGATGGTACGCCGCGGCACATCCCACGACGGGCGAGCTCCCGTGATCTTCGGGACGCGGAATCAACGAATGTAATCGTTGAGCGGCTTTCGCCTCCCGAGGTTACGCCAAGTCATCTACAGGAAATTGATCATGTATGGCATCTCGCTCCCTATGCCCGCACCTACTAATTCTTTGGCACAGCGAATGTCAATCCACCTGTTGATGTACTTTACACATTGGATAAACATTCATCTGCAAAATCCCAGCGATCCGCTCACAACCATATCTGTCAATCATGGGCGGTGGATTTTTGCGCTTCTCACCAAAATAGAAGATCAACTGTCCGCTGATGAAACGAATCTGTTGCGGAATTTAGCCCGTGCCTGTCTCGGGTTCATTCAGAGATATGGAGACAAGCATGCAAAGAACGATGCGGTGATTGGAGGGCTCTTAGGTCGTGTTCCCGTGCAAGACACGATGCGTATGTCGGATGCATCCTGCTGGATGGTCTTCGCAGCGGTTGCAGGGCATTGGGGTCAAAGAGACCTTTGGACTGATGCCGTGGTCGCATTAACTGGCGCCTGACTGCTCGTGGGCTTATGGCGGTGGA
This sequence comes from Sutorius eximius, assembly GCA_038089815.1. Lineage (NCBI taxonomy): Eukaryota > Fungi > Basidiomycota > Agaricomycetes > Boletales > Boletaceae > Sutorius > Sutorius eximius. The sequence continues at coordinate 4,755 of JBBPLN010000576.1, read as the reverse complement.
GCGCCTGCCGCTAGTGTTGATTGGAGAGCTGTCCTAGTCTGGTGACCAGCCCTGTCCTTCTTGCGATGTAAACGGACACGAATGGTAGTGAGTGCTTGTCACATCGCCAAAGTAGGATCCGTGGGAAATTGAACTGAGCCCTCTCGAAGCCAACGTACAGCCGGTGATTTACGACCATGCCGTTCCTTGGACGTTTAACCGTCTGCCCTTTTCCCCTTCTTCACCCACGCCCCGCATGCGTCTCTTCACCAGCGTCCTCTTCGTTGTCCCGTCCGTCTTTGCGTACCAGATTACCTCCCCTGGCGGCACCAATGGTTGGAATACCACCGGTCCCAATATTCTCACGTGGAACCATGTCACCACCGATCCCCTCAACTTTACGGGAGTCCTCACGAACGTGGTGAGTTTGAGCGTATTTAACCTCCCTCGTGCTCTATGGACGCGTGAAAACGACAGAATTCCGGCAATACCCAAGTCTTGGATGCTTTTGTCGACGGAACGCTCAACATCGTTACATGCAGTGCTCCTCAAGGGGGCTGGCCTTCGGGTTCCGGCTTCCGTGTTAACCTTGCTCAAGATCCCGCTCATCTCAACACCATACTTGCTCAGTCTGACCAGTTCAACATCACTGCAGTTTCCTCCAACGGGTCTACAACGTCTTCTGCGTCAACACAGTAAGCCCTTGAGTGTATCACCTCATATTCTCTGTCTTACCCAAATTATTACGTAGAACAACTGCCTCTGTCGTCGCTACCTCGTCCGGTGCGAGTCTGTCTAGTTCGCAGACCGGTACTACACCTACTGGAGTCAGCGCTGCATCCCTGCGCGCGGACGCCCGGGCTGGAAGCCTTGCCGCGGTTGCCGTACTCACGGCTTTTATTGCTGCGCTTTTCTGATCCCGGTCATCTCTCGGACGCTGTGCTTGTTCGTCTATTTGCTTCTAGTCTGAATTAGTTATTTCTCTTCAAAACGCACCATGGGGTATCTGATTTGCGTAGACCTGTGTATCCTTTGGTGTTATTTTTGTTTTTGAAAAATCAAGATGATCCGAAGCCGTGCAAGGCTGTTGGTGTGAGTCCGCTGACTCTGATATGTACCATTTCGAACACCTATTACCGCCCAGCTGGACGACACAAATAAGCGCTTGGCTCGCCGAGGACACTCCGTCCTTCGACTATGCGGGCTATGTAGTCGGCGAAGCTGAGCGGGAAGCGTTCCTTCTCGGCAAGGGAGAGCAAACCGCTGTGCTCGCTGGTGTCCCTTTTTTCACCGAAATCTTCCACCAGCTCGGGTGTCAGTACGTAACTCTCCTCAGTAGTCTCATCGCTGGCACTGATTCTCGCAGGGTGGAATGGCATATGCAAGAGGGCGAGACGTTCGAGCCCGTCAAGCACGTCGCAACCGTAAAAGGGAAAGTTCGACACCTCCTTCTGGGTGAGAGAATTGCACTCAATCTTCTTGCGAGATGTAGCGGAATCGCGACCAAGTGAGCACTGCTCCTCCTCGGATCAAGGGTATCCTTCATCCTTGTGGTCGATAGGTCGAGGCGGATTAAGGATCTGGCTAGGGCATACGGCTATGAGGGAACCATCGCTGGTACCCGAAAGACAACACCGGGTAACCCCATTCCTCACAAAAATTGTCTTTGGGTTCTCATGTTCGTTGAAGGTTTCCGATTGGTTGAAAAGTATGGCATGATCGTTGGTGGAATCGACCCCCATCGTCATGATTTATCCAGTATGATCATGCTCAAGGATAACCATATCTGGTCAGCTGGCAAGTTGTCCTTTTCCCGTCCTCTTGCCGATCTCCATCTAAATATGCTCTAGGTTCTATCACAGCCGCAATCCGGCGGGCACGTTCTGTTGGAGGGTTCAGCATACTCCTCGAGGTAGAGGTTGGCTCAGAGGCGGAAGCTAACGAAGCGATTGACGCTGGCGCCGATATAGTTATGCTCGACAACATGGAAGGGAAAACACTCTCGAGTGTCGCACATAAGCTGAAAGAGGAATGGGCCGGTAAACGCAAATTTCTGCTTGAATCGAGCGGAAACATCACAGAGAGTAACTTGCAGGAACGTGCAACCAATGGTACGTGGGCTGATCATTCGTATCTCGATTTTGCTCAGACTCCTCCAGAGATCGATATCTTGAGCACCAGCGCTGTTCACCAGTCCGTGCAGCACATAGACTTCAGTCTGAAGATACAGGTACCGAAATGAAGGGTAAATACACGATTGATAGATCAACACTCCAGGTTGAACAATCTCAGCGCGTTCAGCCCAAGAACGTTGGCACGTGCAGAATCCGCCCATGTCTGTACACTCCGTATGGCCCTTAGATTGTCCTCGACGCTTTGCCATTTCTGGCTGGCTTCGAGAGGCGGGAAGAACGGATGATCAGTGCCGAACAACAACCTGGTACTTCCAACTTCCGCGTCATACTCTCCACCCGTGCTGCTGTACAATTCTGCTCGTCTAATGACGTCGCTCACAAAACCTAGCTCCTCCGGCCCATACGCAACTGCATCGAAGTAAAGTTTACCGAGATAGTGTCTTGCATCATGCTTCAGTCGTTTGGCGACCATAGGGTCGTGTGCGATACATGAGGCAATGCGAGAGGATAATTGTGGGAGAGCACCGCCCGAATGGGCCAAGAGCAAACGAAGGTTTGGGTAACGGTCCAGGACACCAGCCAGGATAAGCCGAGTTATTGCCTAGGATGCTTCGTAAATGGAGGGTAATAGACGAGCGGCCCAGCTTACGATCGTGGTTTCAAACGGAAAACCCAATGCCAAAGGAAGAACGTGACCGTTCGCCTTGTCGCCGAAGGACTTGGAATCGACGCCATAGTGGGGGTGAATGAAGACAACCAAATTCGTCTGCTGGAGAGCTTCCCACACGGGTTCTAGCGCCTCATCATCTAAACCATTGCCCACACCCCTCGTGCCCATGATGATACCCGATATGTGAGACAATGCGTTGATCTGCTTGATGATCTCAAGTACCGAAGATACAGCGATGCCAGGGACAAGGGGGAGTAGCCCAAAACCATACATCGATTTGAGTCTTGGGAAGCCTTCCGCCTCAGGCGAGGTGGAGCAGTATCTCTCGAGATCATTGTTCAACTCTCGCGCAAGAGTATGTGCACGTTCTGGGGGCAAAAAATCAAGCCATGGATTTGCCGAGCTATCCCCAAGAGGTTGTCAGGAACGCGAAGACCGTAGAATGCAGAACGCTCGAGAACCTGACGAAGGAGATATCAATGTTGTGTCGTCTCATAAACAACAGTTTTTGGTCTCGGTCCCAGTACTAAGTTCAGAGTGCCTCGGATCAATATGGTACTACATATGCCAATTGGATCTCGTCAACTCACCTGAGGTCCCACAGGGCGGCCGACTCCAGGCTCACCATCTAGGATCAATAGCCGCTCTTCCGGTTGGCCGTCTGCGCTTGTGCGGGAGTATATACGAGGTGCTGAAGTGCGAGCACGTAACTCGTCGGCATACCGCGGAAGATAGACATGAGTATGAATGTCGACGACCGGTGCTCTCGCGGATAGAGCTCGTTTGGACAATTCTGCCATGGCTTGTTTTCCCAAGTTCATCGATAAGAGAAGAGGAGTAGTGGCGTGTCAGTGGTATAATTTAGAAGGTCCTGAGAAGGGGTGAGATAATTTTGTTACGCAAAACGTTGCTTGCACTTACATACTAACCAAAAGGAACACCCGGGGACCGCGATGGACCCCTCGCTCACCAAGACAGCCGATCTCCATCGTTGCCTTTTTGCGGCGCTCCAGCTCCAGTGGCTGTCGCCAACTTGAACTTGTTACTACATCACACTCAATTCACCGAGCAATGTCGGACAGCACGATACACATCTCTGAAATACGCTCTCCCCGGGTCAGGATGCGAGCTGGCTTCGATGAGGTGCGTTCTGTTCGATTGGCTTGCCTCCGTTGGCTCATGGGTGAACTGCACATTAGTTGGCACAGATAGCCGCGAGGCTTGCCCGCATCGGCGAGGAGTTTAGCGATGCGGTCATTGAGTCGACCAACGAAGCCACGATGTGGAGAGCTCGTGTCGCAGAGCTCGAGGCGAAGCCGAATGTGGATGACCAGGTGCCACGAAGCAACAGGCATACCAATGCTGACCGCAAGTTAAAACTTGTTCGCCGTGCTTTGCAGGGACTCTTGGAGGAGCTAGGGGTAAAGTAGCATACCAAGAAAAACATTTGGGAAACACACTGATTCCGATTTATCCAGCCAGATGATGGGACGTCGCCGAATCTCGGTCATTCACCTAGATCAGGATGTACCTCCGTTAGTGAAGGGTACACCACGTCCCCGGGCCAACCCTACAGGCCGCTGAATAAACCCAAGATGGCCGTGAATCTGGATGATGGCTGGCGCATGTCGACGACGCGCACACCCAAGAGTGCGGAGGTTATATGTCCCATACCCTGGGCAAATCTTGGAAATCATTTGGGACTTGACGAGGATATGGTATGTGTTTGAATCAAATTGAGACTATATTGCTGGATTTGCGAAACAACATTCCAGCTGTGCTCCCTGGAAAGGTGAGTCGTACGATGGTGTAGTGAAAACGGGTGGATTGCCTAGCTGATGACTACTCAGCCTCGTACAAATGGATGATCTCTGCTTCCGCATCCAGATTATCCGCAACATGGCATTTGTTTATGAGCCGATTGCGATGGATGGACCGTCGACCTCCGTTCTATTTGACTGGGGTTCACCT
>JBBPLN010000575.1:0-17059 GCA_038089815.1 Sutorius eximius | reverse complement strand
GCGAGGGCGAGGGCGAAAAGGGAACGGACAAGCAGCGATATGTGGTCGAGAGTCTGAGGGGGTTTGATCTCTTTCCACAGACTGCACACGTCGAGAGTGTCGCAGTGTTGAGGCTCGTGTCGGATGGCGGGTGACCTGCTTGTCTGATGATACGCGATGCCATGTCATCACATCGATAATCTCGGTCGCCTGGTCCCACACCCAAACCTTCCACATTTCGCATCTATTCCCCCGTTGGACGGTGTGCCAAACATACTATGAACCATTTACAGTTACGCATGAACGGTGGAGAACGTAACCCGTACATCCGAGATGCTGAATGACTTGTGCATGTGGATAGACAAGAGTGGGCCCGCCCGTCCGCTCGAACTTGGTGACCACACCAGAACCAACCACTGAAATACAACATGACGATCGAGACGGAGACACCATACAAGACGCGTCCCAATGGGCGCGAGGACCCCATTGGACTCGCATCCCGACATGTACTAATGTACCCTGTGATGTGAAGGTGGTCGATGATCGTGATCAAGCTCTGACTCGGACGCCCAGATGCCACGCCCAAGGTACACGCGAGCAGGTCAGGTGTGTCCCCAACGCGTCTCATCCACAACGCTCAAGCAGAGTCATCTACAAGGTGTTCCGAACCCCACTTAAAGTAGGGCTTCGCACTTGGGTACCCTAGTAGGGGACAAAACGACAGCGCCTCTCAGCCCGGAGTAACGATCTCATCAACTTGGACGTCTACCTCTCCGAGCTGCCTGGAAAGATCGGCTCCAAGGTCAGCCAAGCTGTTAACGGCTCTAGCCTGTGCCCAACCGCTCCCGCTGCTTTGCTAGATTTGGCGTAAAGGGATCTCGCTCGTGAATGCAACTTCTCAACTGGTAGGAGAATCATTTGGCTACCTGCGTACGGACGGCCTTTGGAATTCATGCCTTGGTTCGATGTGATGGTGGTTAGGGAACTAATTGCAACCCTGCGACAAGTTCAATCACTGCACTGTTCGCTCGCGTCGTTCCCGGCACTGTGGGAGCGTGAGCACGCTCAATTTGTGTGGCCAAGGTGGACATGAGGCACAGATAGGCGGGAGGGGAACATACGCAAGCATATTGAGAGCACTAGCAGGTGAATTCATGAACTTGGGTGTGCGAGGCCTTGAGGCCCCAAGTACGTACTGCGCACGCTGCTCCGAGGGTAAGGTGGGGTTAGTGATCATAAATTCAGAAGCCAGTGGGATAAAATACACCTTACCATACGTTTGAATCAGAACACTCGTGTACAATATTATATACGAGTCTTTAAAGTTGTTTCACACCCACACATGCGAATCTAGCTCATATGCATACTAAGAATCTGTGTGGTTATTCTACATGGACTTGCTGGACATGAAGAGGAACAAAACATAAAGAAGAATCAAAGGTGACAAAAGCGAGACAAGACTAGGTGCTAGCTAGATAACCATGACATCCCAACGGTCCGAAACGTCAACCGCTGCGTCTCCAACAGTGACGACGGTTACACGACACAGGAACACATCGAGGAGACGACATGGACCAGCACCCGACAACAAATTAACAAGATGTGAGTGTCAGGAACTTACTCCCAGGAAGGCGATGTGCTGTAGGAGTGAGAACGCGCAGCAGATCCGTTTTGTGCGGGGCTAGAAGGCGACCACTGTGGTGACGTCGGACTGTATGCCGGAGATGCAGGGGCTGGCAAAGGTGACCGTCAGTGATCCACGAAAGTAAGTAACCAAGTACTCACAGTACGCTGGAGCTAGTGACGCAGGTCGATTAGCAAGCGGAAACGAGGGATCACGATAAAGTACTCACAGGCTGGGGAGTATGTAGGTGAAGTAGGAGCTATGGAAACGTGAGTATATTAAACCTGCGAAACAGGGTATACTTACAATATTTGGGCGATGAAGGTGACGTCGGCGAGGTGGGAGAATATTTCGGTGAGGAGGGAGACATGTGGGCGGGGGCTGCCAATCTCATTAGCGGTAGAATCAAATAAACGACGATGAAACATACAAGCTACGATCACAGCAAGGCGGAGATGGCAACGTCAGTAATGCAAGATAAAGAAGACGAAAATGCGTACTCGGCGAATCTATGGATATGTTAGCAAGCCAAGTTACAACGAACGAAACGAAGTTACTCACATCTTGGGGATGCAGGACTGAACGACGGGCTGGTCGGCGAGTACCGCGGCGACGTAGGGCTGAACGACGGCGACTGGGGACTATACCTAGGCGACGTTGGCGAGAACGATGGCGACGTGGGTGAATATCTCGGACTCGTGGGTGAGTATCCCGGCGACGTGAGGTTCAGTGCAGGGGATGTGGGCGAGTAAGTCGGCGACGTAGGTGCCCTGCCCCGGTCGTAGAACGGCGAGGTTGCGTATGGGGATGTTCCGAAGGGTGACGTAGCGCCGCCGAACGGTGATTGAGGAACATATGGAGATGTGGGGGAGTACGCATTGGGAGAGCTCGGACTGTAACCAGGTCCAGCGGGCGACATTCCGCCGGCACCAAGTGGGCTTTGCCCGTAACCAAGGAACGAGAAGCTTGCAGCATCTTCGCCGCCTTGAACGGCAAGCGGTGAGAACGCGGCGGACTCGCCCTTGAAAGCGGTCTCCGACCATGCAGGGGAGTTGGTGTCGTATGGTGTCATCGCTACTTGTCCTGGTGTTATACCGCCGTCCGCATGTGCTGCGAGCATATTCTGGACTGGGAGGCGATGATCGACGATGGCATCCTTGAGCATGTCGATATCCAGTGCGACGTCGAACGCGCCCGTTCCCATCGGTGCCAACTGCCCAAACATCACATTCTCCGCAATACCATGACAGTCGTCCTTCTCTCCTACGGCTGCAGCCTCCATCAAAATTTCCACGGTCTCCTCGAACGAACAACGCATGAGTGCGCCCGTATCAGCACGGTTGATACCGTGTCGAGTGATGGCCATCAATGAGCCACGGTGCGTCATGAGGTCGCAAAGCAACGCAAGATGCCTGTAGTTGACGTACGAACCGTCGAATTCGATGACACCACGCAACTCCTTCATGATAGCTGCGCGGGCGGCCTCGATGCCCAACACGTTGAATACCTCCACGCAGCTGTTCGAATAAGTCCGCGTGAAGTCGACGCCCTCGACACACATGACTGCCTTGAGGTTGACACCGTCCGTCTCCAGCATCCACTCCTTTTTCATCTTGATGGCACCCTCCTCATTGTGGAACACCTTGTCGTGCTCCTGCAAGAAGACACGGCGAATACTGGGTACTCCACGAAGGCTGACGGAGTTGAGCATCGTGTTCTCCAACTGGCGAAGGAACATATCTTCCTCGACACCTCCCATCCCGTCCTCGTCTTTGTCTGCACCACCAAGGACACGACACCGAATGACGAGCTTCTCGGAGTTGTCTTCGCTCCAGATGACGAACAGGTCTGCCTTGAAGTTCTCCGCAATCCGTCCGGCCACGTACGCCATCGTCAACTTTCTGTCTATCATCCGCGCACGGTCGAGCACCAACCGAAGGAGCCATGGGGACTGGAGATGTAGCTTCGATTCGATCTCCTCGTCTGGAATCGCGAAGAACGACTCCACGAATACGGAGTCCTCCTCGATAATGGTCGAAGTAGGGTCGGGGTCGTACCAAATTTCCACGGCGCCCGTGACGGTTCGGAGCGACGTATAAGCCAGCTCTTGCTCCACGTTCTTCGCTAGCGTACTACTCTCCGCAAGTTCCGGTTCCAGGTACACCGAGAGCGATGGGGTCTTGATATTCGTTGCGACGTTGATGATCTCCTTTAGACGCGGCACACCAAGGGTCACATTTTTACTGGAGACACCGGCGTAATGGAACGTGTTCAACGTCATCTGGGTGGCCGGTTCTCCGATCGACTGCGCGGAGAGCGTGCCGCACATTTCGCCGGGGTTTACGAGGGACTGGTTGAACTTGGCCTCAATTTCTCCCAGAACCCACTCGAAGGCCTCCCGGTTCAGGTGATACTGCTCCAGCACGCGTCGTGCCGCTAGCGTCGCACGCACATGCATGCGGAAGGTGAGCGAGGCATTGACCTGCACCTCCTTGCTCAGCGGGTCTTCCCCAGGAATGGCGACGAGTCGCTCGGTGAGTTGGTGCACGGCGTCGACGATGTATGTAGGCTCGAGGTCACTGGGTTTTCGCCGATCGATGTGGAAGATTTGGGTAGCGTTCTGGATGATGCGTTGGAGGTTAACAGGGAGGTAATGCGGCGTGAGACCGTCTGCGCGGGGGAATATGAACGCCCGCAGTACACGGCGATCTTGTACGAGCCGCCCGTATTCTTCGTCCAACTTGGCTTGCAGATCCAACGAGCTGTCGTCGATCCCGATCTGCAAAACACCCGGCAAAAACCCTCCCTCTTTGTCCGTCACATCCACCCGGTAGTTGTGCTCGAACTCCTTGTCCGACATCACGAACGTGTCAATCTTCTGCCGCTCGATGAATGCGCCGTCCATTCCGTCTTCGCCGTAGATGAACTGGATGAGATCTCCAAGCGAGTTCCGCACGGTGCCGTCGTAGCAAACCATGACATCTTCGAGCGCCTTGACAAGACGACGTTGGATATATCCAGTCTCTGCGGTCTTGACGGCTGTATCGATCAATCCTTCTCGACCGGCCATGGCGTGGAAGAAGTACTCTTGAGGTGTCAAGCCTCTCAAGTACGAGTTCTCCACGAATCCCCTTGCCTCGGGACTGAAGTCGTCCTTGGTGAAGTGGGGGAGCGTGCGATGCCGGAACCCGAACGGTATACGACGCCCTTCCACACTCTGCTGACCGACACAGACTGACATCTGAGAGATATTGATGTAAGAACCCTTGGAGCCGGCCGTGACCATCTGCTTGACGTTGTTGTCCTCCTTCAGGTTCTTCTGAGCGTACTGACCAGAGTCATCACGAGCGCGGTTCAACTCTCGCTCAACCTTGCTCTCGAAGGACTCTCGAATGGTCATGCCGGGCATGGGCTTGAGCCGGTCGTGGTAAGCGTCGTCGATAATTTCCGCGACCTGTTGCTTCTTCTCCCCGATACGTTGGGTGATGTAGCTCATGACCTTGGGGCCAGCGATTGTGTCACCGATACCGATGCTGAAACCATTGTGAAATAGCCAAAAGTTGACGACCATTTGAATCCCCGTGAATACCGACCGCGTTGCCTCCGGACCCTTCTCGCGGAACACAACGTGAATCAAGCCGCCCTGCGTGGCACCGACAGTCTTCTTGTCCACGATCCCGAACAGGATTTCACCGTTATCGATCATCATACCGTCGTCGAACACGGGATTCGACGATTTCGGGTCAGGCGCGCGGTGAATGTTGATACCCCGGGGAATTACCATGCTCAAAATTTGTTTCCCTGACCAAAGGGGTTTTGGCTTGATGATCGCGGGGGTTGGGACGTCGCCATCCCAGTCGGGAACCCAGAGAAGGATATTTTGGACCTGATTCCAGTCCAAGAACGTGTCTCGCAGGGTAAATTTGCGGATACCACACAGTGTGTCCTGCACGATACCCATAACGGGCTTGTTGGCTTGCGGTGATATAATCTGCCAACATTTCGTAATATGCCTAGGGGATACCAAGCGACGGTACTGACCTGTCGTGGCACCCATGCGATCTGACTCAACTCGGCACGGGTCTCTTCAGACTGTGGTATGCTGCGATACCCGTTTTGTCAAGCGAACAATAACATCGAGTCAGGTGGACGTACTGCATATTCATTTCGTCACCATCGAAGTCGGCGTTGTAAGGCGGAGTAACAGATAAATTTAGACGGAATGCTGTGAATTCATATTGTCAGCCCGGCCACCCCCTGACTAGCTGGAAGAATAAAAACGCACTAGAATAGGGCATCAACTTCACCCGATGGCTCATCATACTCATTTTGTGCAGACTGGGTTGGCGATTGAAAAGGACGAAGCTAGAGACGGTTTGCAAAGTCAGCCATCTTCACTAGAAGCTCAGAACGGGATGACTTACTCTCCATCTTTGAGATGCCTCTCGACGACCCACCCATATTGAAGGAAAGCATCGGCTCGTTTATTATATCGCAAGTCTATCCGTTCACCCGTATCTCGGACGACGTATCGTGCCCCGGGATATGTCGAAGGTCCGTTTCGTACAAGCTCTTGAAGGTAAGCGATGTTATACGGCGTCACTGAACCGAGACATCAGCCCAGCTCGACAATTCGCCGCGTCGGTAGGCTCAACATACCTCGCTCAGGATACGTCAAATTCATAGCGATACTCCTCGGTACACCAACCTCATCCAACTCTAAATTTGGATCACCAGTGATGACCGTCCGCGCGGAGAAGTCTACACGCTTCCCCATCAAATTTCCACGGAGACGGCCCTCCTTTCCCTTGAGGCGCGCGCGGAGAGCTTTCACAGGCCGGCCACTCTTCTGCAACGCCTGTGGGATACCGGCGATATCGTTGTCCATATACGTGGCAACATGGAACTTCGCGTCATAAAAAGTCGCATATATATGTTAGCAACAGAAGGCAAACGGGAATTTGTTACCAGACTTACTTGTAGCAGTTGCTCAAATTCCGTGATAACGTGCGCTGGAGCTCCCTCCTGCTCGCAGCGCCTGACATTTGCAGACGCTTTGATGATGTCTCCCAGCTTGTAGGTCAAGTCATCCTCACTTCTCATTGCACCTCCATCCACCGCTATACTTGGGCGAACGGGAGGCGGGGGTACGGGCATCACAGTCAAAATCATCCACTCAGGCCGTGCATATTCGTCGGATAGCCCAAGCAAGTGCAAATCCGAATCGGGCATCTTTTTGAACGTCGTGTACACCTCAGAAGGTGTGAAGAGCCTTTTATCTGGTTGCAACGACTTGACGTCCTATACACGTAAGGTAAAGGTTCAACGATGAATGCACTCAACGCATTGCGTTGGTGATACGAACCTCGTCTTCGTCCTTGGGTCGTTTGTACTGGACGAACAGCTTGAGACCCTCCTTTCGGATCTGAGGTTGAATGTGACCACAACCGCCATGCCCTTTCTTAGGCTCATCCACCTCGCCCTCGGCACCCTCTTCCTTGGGCTCGTCAGTCTCGCAAACCATCTTTGTCTTGCAGTGCGCCCAGACAATGGCCATCCGTGCTTTGGGATCGCGAACATGCCGTATTTTGTCGGCAAAATTGGGGTCGGACTAATAAACGCACATGATATTGGGTGAACATCGACATGAAGGTTGAAAGGATCCAGGGATAAAAAAACGTCAGTAAACATGTCCAAGAGAAAGGTGCGACGTGCGCAAAGGGGTCACTACTACGACAAAAAAGCGTCACAAGGAGGCAGCGGACAAGCACACTGATGTATGTGCTAGGCCACAGGATGCTACCCATCTCACTTGCGTCACAGGCAAGAGGGCGCACAGCAATCGGGACCAAACGGCATGCCGTCAGCATGCCATTAGTGGTCGCCTGTTCATTTTCGCACTCCTCGTTCAGCGCCCCATTTCACCGCGCACCTCGTGTCCAACCAACACTGGGCGCTTGCAATGGCTCACGCGGCGATCAAGCGACCGAAAACGCGCGTTAGCCACGCCACAGCAGGCCAAACGCCTCGATAGTTCGAGGGACTGCCGCGGTGCGGGCTTGGGGTTCTCCAGTGGATTACGGAGAGAGCCCCCAGAAAATTGGGAGGTGGGGTGCGAAACGAGTAGAGTTAGACGCGACTCACGATATCGGCCTTAAGTTTCCCACAGTTTACACAGATACATTCGAGAATCTTTTTCACTTTGACAATGAAACCTTTACGAGGCATGAAAATTAGCCCAGTTTAAGGAGAAGGCAGAGGACAAACCTGGATGGAAGACCGGCCTGGCCAACTCGACATGGCCAAAGTGGCCTGGACACTCGGACATACCCTCTCCACAAGTCTGGCACTTGAAGTTTCTGTCGATGGTGCCCATGCGGGGATCCATCAAACCACCGAGCTTAGGTTTGTGGGTAGCCTCATCCATGACCTCTGGATGTTCGATCTTGGCGACAGAATAGGCTTTCTGTGTGATAGAAGGACAATTAATAAGCCCTGTGTAGAAAATGGATAAAGAAATGGCTCGCACGATTTCCTCCGGAGAAAGGATACCAAACTGGACCTCCTTGACCTTGCGGATGGGGGCCGCCGAGAACGCGAACTGGTGACCAAGCATGGCTAGCAACGATAGGGACTGGGCGCGCGCCTGAACCGAACGGTTGAAAGATGTACTATAAAGATGGGGAAAGAGGGTTCAAGTGTGAATTAACGCGAATTGGGGGGTCGTAAATGTCTTTTCGTGGATGAATGTCGAGTATTTGCGACTTTTTAGGTCTTGATGCAGGACCGTTGGAGTGGGTGAAAAGGCGAAAAAAAGACGGACAAACCCGTGGAAAAACGGGCGAACAAGACTCCTTTGGTATTGTACGAGGCCAGGGGCTCGAAAGGACACCTTGTTGAGGTCGTTGCGGCGGACGGCGAGCGGCGCTGTTGACCCGGGTTCGAGAGACGATGGTTGTTTGGGAACAACCTGTGAATGAGTCGCACGTTCCAACTCCGCTACAATTCACGCGCGTGCCGGCTCCGAGTCATCCCAGTCACACTGTCACGCAAATGGAGATACACCCCCACGTTTGGGGGTTAATGTGACGGCCGGCACAGTCGGCACAGCTATGGTTTTGTATCGGAGCTTTAATTATTGCGCTATGTGGGGACGGCATGCTGCGGCTGTGCGCTTACTAGTTATCGACCACCCAAGTAGGATGACATCGTTGGGCAGCTGGCTCTGGGGAACGTCCCAGATCGACGACGCCGTCGGTGAGCACCGTCCTCGTTGTTGCAGGCGTCGAGCACGCACGTTGACGCTCGCTTGTCTCAGACAAGGCGACCTCCGAACTCATTCCAGCCGGCGCTGAGGACGTCGCACTCAATCTCGAGATATGCGACCAGATCCGTTCAAAGTCGGCACCCGCAAAGGACGCCATGCGCGCGCTCAAGCGTCGTCTCAACCACAAGAACCCAAACGTACAAATACTCGCCCTCGGTGTGAGTACCGTTTCCGTGCCGCGACACGCGTCCCTCATCTGCGCCACCAGCTTACAGACGTATGCGTGAAGAACGGGGGTGATCACTTCTTGGTTGAAATCTCTTCCAGAGAGTTCATCGACAACCTGGTTTCTATTCTTAAGATCCCTGGTCTGAACAACACCGTAAAGTCTGATATACTGAAGTATATCCAGAACTGGGCTCTTGCATTCGAAGGAAAACCTTCCTTGAGCTACCTGGGTCAGGTATACAAGACCCTCAAGAATGAAGGTGTGCTTGCCGTTCTTCACTGTGTCCCCGTGACTCACACACCCAGGCTACGAATTTCCTCCGAAGGACCTGGCACATGCCAATTCCGCCATGGTGGACACGTCTACGGCCCCGGAATGGATCGACTCCGATGTCTGTCTTCGTTGTCGAGCCCCCTTTACGTTCACAAACCGGAAACACCACTGTCGAAATTGTGGTCAAGTTTTCGACCACCAGTGTTCATCCAAGTCGCTTCCCCTTCCCCATTTTGGTATCACCCAGCCCGTCAGAGTATGCGACAGCTGTCACTCAAAACTTACGCGCAAGAGCGAACGGACGTGCGTACATGACGTTTATACTGTTCATTGTTCATACTTAGCCTGTGCAGCGATAAAGGTCATCGTCAGTCTGCGAGCATGTATGCCCCCCGAAGTAACAGTGCCCGCGATCAGTTTGACGCTGAACTTCAACGTGCGATTCAACTCTCCCTCCAGGAAGTCGGTGCATCTTCCGCGTCCGCCAAACGTCCAGGGTATGTTCCATATCAGCCGCAGCCGTATTCCCAACCTTCGGAACCGCCCGTTGTCGACCGCACAACCTACCCTGACAGAGACAGACGAAGGTCCGCACCACCCCCAGGCACAACCGCCGCCGACGAGGACGATCCAGATTTGAGAGCTGCGATAGAGGCAAGTCTGAGGGAGGCCCACATGCCTAGGCCAAGTGCCCCCACGGGACTACCGTCTGCCGAAGATACGGGCTACCCTTCTTCCCATCCGCCATCCGTCACTTCTGGCCTATCTGCACCCAAGCTTCCGAACTATGATCTTGAGCCTCTTGAATCAGATGCCATCCTGACGTTCAGTCAGACAATCGAGCAGGTACAATCCCAGGGTGGAAGGGACATGTCTCGGTATCCTGCTGTTACCGAACTGTACGACAAGGCCAACGGGCTGAGACCCAAGCTCGCGATGAGTTTGGATGATACAGGGAGAAAAGAACGTAGGTCCCTCTTTCATGCTCGATGACCAATTCCTTAAGTTTGCCCTTCAACTTTCTAATCGTAGAACTCTTGTCCGAGATGCACGAGAAATTGTCGCAGGCGGTCAAACTCTACGACAAGTTGCTCACAGATCAGCTCTCCCACCCAACTTGGCGTCGTACCTCACCAGAGCAGGCCCGCACATCGACTGTTCCTAGTGGACCTGCCCATGTTCCAAATGGGTATGCTCAACCCCAAGTCTCAAATGTATACAATAAATGGGCTTCGTCGCCCTCTGCATACGCAACGCTCCGAGGAGAGGCCGGTCCATCTCAAGCCCCACAATCACCCATCGTACAGACTTCTTTCCAACCGTCATATGCCCCACCCCCACCTCCACTGCCGAGCACCTCAGGACCCCTGTATTCCTACGACCCTCCTGTTGCGCAAGAGCCACAGCGCCAGGTAACGTCACCCCTTGTACTACCTGTGTCCTCACCACCGCTGCAACACGTCCTCCCCGGTGCGCAAGCAACGCAGAGCTACCAACCCGTGTCAATCCTACAAGCGATTCCCCCAGCTCCCCTTTCAGATAACCTAGGTGGAGTGGAGGCTCGGGATCAGGGACTCGCAAAGAACGCCCTGCCATCTCTCCCTGAATCTCAGCCACAACTCGCCACGTATCTTCCACCGACTGCGGCAGCACCCGTCCTTCCCTCACCGGCTCTCCCCGTCACTACTTCCCCAGGCAGAAGCACCGTGGCGCGCGCGCACACGATCTCCGCTCGGCCATCCATTGCTTCTCCACCTCCGCCAGCACCACCACAATCATCCCTTGCACGCTCACCCACAGTCGCACATGCCCCACCTTTCCACGCCCGCACGCAGCCCCACCCGCGTGTGCAGCCTCAGCCAGTTCATACTCTCCAACAACCACATCCGCCACCACCTCAGCCTCAGTTGAACCCGTCACTGCCCGCTTTCCCGACCGCGCCGACGAGTACGCCGCAGGCGTTCGATCTGTATGCGCCGTCTGTGCCATCTGCGCCACCGCAGGAGCGGAGGGAAGAGATGTTGATCGAGCTTTGATTCGATCCCCTGTTAGATGGTTTCTTTGAATTGCCTCGTGCGTTTAGCAGGTTTACGCGACTGTAAATAATATATAAAAAGTAATGGTTGGTGCTGGTGCCATTATGTGAGGGATGGGTGTGTGATGGGTTCGTCCTCACTTGCTTCGTAGATTCTGAAAGAATCAGCCCATGTTCATGTTTTAGTAGTACATCAATACGCAAAGTAAGTAGTCGTCCTAGGATTTTCACGGCCCGAGATGAGTAAATCGGGTTCGCCAAGGAATTTACTTCTGGTAGGACCTACGCGGCGAGCGAGGTCCGAATAATCCGGGAACTTCGCGGTCGGTACTACAACGACACCTGTGAGCGATTGACTACAACGATGGGGTCAACAAGTCGCGGGGTGGGCGCTAGCGGGGGATTGATCGCAATGATGGGCTCGACAGGTCGTGAGGCGGGCACCGGCGCGGATTTGACTACAATGATGGGGTCGACAGGCCGCGGGCGTGCACCGGTACATATCAGAGAACCGAAACAGAGTCGCGAAACGGGACAAACGCTGTGCTGTGTAATCCTCGCGATAAGTGTCGGGGGCGGTGGGGCTACCACGCCCAAGGTGGCGGACTTTCTAATGGAGGGGTACGAGGTTGTGGTAGTAGAGAGATGCTCTCAGACGACCTGGTGTGTAAGCAAAATCTGGACGACGGGGTAATGACTCACCTGTCAGCATTGGGTTCCTGGCTGCGTAGGTGAGCGTAGACCCACCGGTCGTGGGCCAACTGCCCTACCAGGGCTTCGACCCGGCAAGTGTTCATGAACCTCCGCGTTCTCTTGTAGCACGGGTATCGACCGTCGAAGTTCATCCAGGACGTGGTTCGTCGATGCTTGTGCTTGCCAAAGTGGTCTGTTCGAGTATCTGTGCCAGTATGCTGTGGAATGTGTCCGCGATGATAGTTTCCAGTGCTGGATGAACTATACCATCAGACCCTGCAAATTCAAATGAGAGATGAGGTTGTGAGGGGAAGTCAACGACGAACCAGGTGCAGAAGGAAGGTTGGGATACGATGACGAGGAGGGTTCAGATAACCCTGCTATACGAGATTCAAAGACTGTAAGAGCTTGAGTCCCTGCCATCTTTAAGCATGTCGACATGCAAGGATCTCGCATGGTTCACAGTAACACTTTGTCGGATATGCGACGAACAGGTCCGATCAGCTAGTAGCGCTTCAACCCGCTGTCAGGCTAGTGGGAAGAGTTCAATACAATGCACACGCAGTACAGCACCACCGAATCCGGCGCAGACTTGGGATTGGAGACGACGTAGGCAACATCGCCACTGAGAAAGAAGTTAGTCTCGGTCGTGAAGCGCGGTGATTTCTTTGAATATGAAAGAGAAGTGGCCGTGGTGGTAAGGTACTTACAAGTTGTGATGCATTGATGGGTGGAGGAACGACCTCAGGAGAATGTAAGCAACGTTTGGATGATCTTCACTACAGAACCACATTCACCAATCGGAACAGCCTATTGCCTTCCCACTGCGAGGCGTCCAATCTCACTGGGAAGAATTCCAGCCAGTGAGCGATCAGTAAGAAAAGGCACACACCACCATGAATACGGAGATGTTCCTCGTGTAGGGTGTAGGTCGCCAACTTTATTCAGGAGCATACGAAGTTTAACACTACCGTTAAGAGCCTTGACGAATTTATCCAGATACTATCAGAAAAAACTAACACTAACAGTGTGGTTGGGCGAGAGAGCAACGGTAGACTTTTCGTTTGCTGTGCACGAACAACGTTGATGTAGTGTATTACTAGCTTTGCGTTTCTGGACCTTGCCTACTTGCATATCGAATCAACTCCGTTGAACCCTCATGGATCCATGTACAACAAACACGTGTTTCTCTTCGTTGATACGGGGAATGGTGGAGAAACGTACTAACCAGCTAAAGAGTTGCAGAATTACTTGTCCCTAGGTTTAAGCAAGGACACGGATCGAAGTACACAAACGGGGCGATAGCAGTCGAACGCAAGGCCCTGGAGCATTGCCCATGCGGCCACGGGAAGCGATCTTTCTGCTAGGCTTTGCCTTCAGTTGCTCTCCGCCATCGTTACAACCAACTTCCATTGTACTCGATCAGGAAGATTAGCAACTTGCCCACCAAGACGCCAAGGAGCTTGGCAAGAGCGACTGGACGCACTTCACGTGTCATGTGTCATGCTATACCCAACCGCCTGCAGCCAATTGAGTACGCATTTGCTCTTCACGACGGGTGCTTCACCATCCAACAAATCACGTCATACAATTTAGAGAATCCCGGGTTTGCATACCTTTTTGCATGTCATACTACGGTTGTGATGTTGAAGAGAGCCCAGATGAGATGGATCATCTAGCGTTGGCAATGCGGTTCGCTAGGTTTGTTCTGTAATCGGCAAAATGTGGGCAGTGGACGATGAGACGACCCCAGCGTCCCACGAGTGCATCAAAGACAAGTCTGGTCGTCTGGATCATACACGCGAGGTGTCGGATGCCAGTGTATCTTGAATATACATCTCGGAGCCTAGTTCTGTACTCTTCTTACCTATTCCTATCTTTTGTCTCCTATACACGTCGTTTGCACATGTTATTAACACTTCCTCATAGTATGCACCAACCGCAGTGAGCCGGTGCCATCCGAAAGAATAATCAGTGATCAATCGACGTGGTAGCAAAAGGTGTGATTGAGACGTTGTACTTTACATCAACATTTGAGAAAACACGACCATCATCCAACCGAGTAGCTTACACTGCCAGGCAAAGAACCGCCGGCCCCACAGTTCTTTCTTTCCATTCCATATGTGAAGTCCTACGACCAGGCGCACGCGCACGGGGAGGATTAAACTACAGGATCAATATAAATGTCATAACATATCCCTAAATAAGCCAGAAGGAGAGAGCATACGGTCCCATGTGAGCTAAGAGCGAGCATTTGGATTCAGAGGGTCTGGGACTTCGGGTTCCCTGGGCGAGTTAGGCGCCGAGTCGTGTGGTGAGCGGGGTCCGAATAATCCCGGAGATCCTCTGTCGAGCACCAGCAGGGTCGGTTCAATAGACGGCGGGGTGGGCGCCAACGCTGGATTGGCTACAGTGCAAACGTCAGCGCACTAATATACCTGTGATGTGGGGATAAACGCACGCCGCCATTCGTGCCACGAAGGAACATGCCTTTCGGAAGTTGTGGATGAGGTTGGCCCTGGGCTTCGAGGGTGAAGGTTTCCTTGCGATGGGGCGGCATGCCTCCTTGTATGAGGTTGTGGGTTTTCCGGTAGAGGAATGTCAGCAGGTGATGACCGCGCATGGAGAGAAGAACCGGGAAGCCCGGTGTATATAAGGCATGAGATTTGTCAATGAATGGAACAACGAACCAGTCAGGACCAAGTTCTCCGCCTCCATCGAGGGTAGACTGCAACATCATGAGGCATCCAATTTCACTGGACAGATAGAAGAATCTCAACCAGGTAATCAGCAGGCAACGCACGCACTGTTTGATCCGCCGACGTTCCTCGCGCAGGTCGCCAACTTCACTCAGGAGCGCATGAACTTCGATACGAATAGCCTTCGAAAATTCGTCCAAATACTATTAGAAATCAACGTCAATTGCAAGCAAGGGCAAACGAGAGAGCAATGGCCCATACACCCTGGACGTTGTAAGGGACTTGTTCGCTTGCTGTAGCACGAACAGCGTTGATGAGCTCTTCGTGCTGTCTCGTACAGTCTGCTCTCAAGCCTTAGCGGATAATTGTAAGCAATCACGTCTCTCCGTGCAATTCAAATACGGGAGCCTACTTTCTGAAAGAGCTTCAACACGATGCAAGCATTCATCAATCTCTTGCGACGTGGGTCTTGACTGGCGACGAAGTTCATCTAGAATCTGGTTCGTTGATGCTTGTGCTTCAGAAAGGGCTTCGGTCCGTTCAAGCACCCGTGTCAGCATGCTGTGAAGGGTGTTCACGGAGATAGTTTCTGCTGGGTGAAGCATACCATCAGATCCTGCAGATTCTCTGGCGGGAGATGAAGTTGTACAGAGAACGTAAGACGAACCATTGGGTGCAGAAGGAAGATCAGAAGATGATGACAATGATGGTCTAGATAACCCTGCTGGACAAGATTCGACGAGCGCTGGAGCCCGAGTCCCTGCCATCTTGGCGCGAGTAAGGATACAAAGGACACTTTGTGGGGCGACTTGACGAACGGGTATCAGCCAGTAGCGCTAAATTCGACCAGCTCAGAGTCAGGATAGAGAGAGATTATCGTGGATTTGGAGTATGCGCCACAGGGCCGCCAGTCAGCACCGACTCATGCTGTGGCATTTCTCAAGCCTTGAAATTTGAAATTTGGAAACGCTTGGTGTGCACTTTGAACTTTTTTTTTTTTTTGGTTCCGTTACTTGATTCTGATTCCATTCAAGAACCAACGCGTACTACGGAACCAGCGAGTTCCTCACTGAGGGCTGTGACTTTGAGGGCACAGGCAATATCAATCTTGCAAACCAACAGTATCTCTAAATCATTTAATCTACACATCGTCCAAGCATCGAGGGCGACTGCGAAAGAAAAGGCGACATTCCATGTTACATACATGTGACTCTTGTTAAATCTGGGACATTCAAATTTCCGGAGTGTGGCTCCTCGATTCTTCGCCACCATGCAGAGAGAGATTCGATTAATTATCAGCTTCCTCATTCCTGCACTACAGCAACAGGTTCAGCAGACGATGGTGGAGTCGGGGCTAGCGGAGGATTGGCTAACAATGCGAGCGTTGAAAACATACACCTTACATCGAATCAGAACGGACGTACGTTTCGTTTCCCATGAATCAACTCGTTTCGGGGATTGGGACCGTGGTGGGGAGAGTTCTCGCTTTTGGTAGTGACGTGTTCGATACGGATAGTACGGGACAAATCCCGTAGATGACTTAAATGCTGGGGCTGGGGCTACGTGGAAAGAAAAGGTTGTGCTTGATACATGTTTGTTGCCGCAGGCAAAACGAGACCGACGCACCATTCGGCATACCCTGTGTCTGTACCAAAGCTGGATCAGCATCTGTGACTGGCTTTGATGTCTGCGGCAAAACGACTGATCCAGACCGGGATGGCGGAGCGCGTCCATCATTCCCTTCTGGTCCGCCAGTTGGCTGAGGGACACCAGGTGCAGTGTACCCATGCACGTTGGGATCTGCTGAAATGTAGGCTGACTGCGGAGATTGTAAAGGTTGAACAAGAGTTGTCGCCGTATAGGACGAGCCTGCATAGGATGAAGGTGTATGCCGTGGTGTTGGCCAGGTCGCTCCAGGAACAGGAACAGGTCCAACTGAAAAAAAAGAAAGTAGACACAGCAACACGGTGCCGATCTCGTCAACTTCGGCATGGAGCCTCGTCACAAACACCTACCTGGTCCATAATAAGAAGGGACGCGGGAAGGGTACACTAGCTCCTCAGGTCCCGGCAGATGGGAATATGTTCTCGAAGTCATACCCCGCAATTCAGAAAGTTGCTCTTGCATTTCTCCCATGAGCCATTCGCTAAAACTTCTCATCTGTCTTGTTAATTCTTGCTGTTGTTCAATACTCGCACGATGTGTAAGTCGTTGTTCCTGTCATTGTCCAAGTGCATATAGTTATGACTGCTGAAATGAG
>JBBPLN010000574.1:0-17073 GCA_038089815.1 Sutorius eximius | reverse complement strand
ACTGGGACCGCTCAAGGCGGGGTTGGTGAGCGGGGGTGAGCTGGATGGGCTGTATGTCTTTGAGGAGACGTAGGCGTGCCCTGGGCATTGCACGGCGCGTGTTTTTCCCGGGTGGTATCCGGCATGGCGAGGTGAGGCGTGGGGCCTTTTTCCTTGCTTTGTATCCGTGAGTACTTGGTCGCGGCCCGTGGGGCAAAGGGGACCGGGCCGTCTGCCGCTGTCATACTCTCGTCCGTCTCCCAGTCTCGGTCTGTCTCGGTCCCAGTCTCGACCTCGACCTCGGTCTTTTTCTCGCGCGTCGTTTTTGGTTCGGTCAGCAAGGTTGTTCGTCGACTCGTTTGTATACTATACCAAGTCTTTTTTTCTGTCTACGTGTTTCGTTTACTGTCTACTGTTTACGTTTCTCTTTCGTTCGTTCGTTTGTAGTTGTTCGTTGTTCGTTCGTATCGTATGTTCGCGTGATGGGTTGATGGTTGCAATGTGAGATATGCAAAGCTCGGCTTGCGAGGAGAAGGTGCTATGTTGAGTGATGGGCCACCTTGGTGCCGATCGGTTACAGGTGTAGTTCCGAACCGTCCAACTTGAATATATTGACAGGGTGCTGGTAAGTTGGGCATCAGCGTTCTTGGCATCAAGACTCGTAACGTTTTCTTGGATTCGAACGTGCACGCTCGATTAGACGCACTTTGGCCGCTCATCGCGCCCATTTAAGTTCCGTCGTGCACAGCGCGAGGGCATGCATGATTGGGCTATGTACGTGGAACGTGAGTACTATCGTGTATACCGTGAACTCCCTCACAACACATCATGATTTTGTTTCCCAAACCCATTTTCAGCTGGGCTCTTTACTTTTATTACGCACCCCTACAGCCTTATGGAACATGTCCCACGCCCGACCGCTTCACACGCGCACTCGATAATCCCACCGAGCGGTAAGTATGAGCGCTACTCGAAGTACATCGGTAAGCAAGGTGCTGACCGCTCACGGCTTCCAGCAACGAGTTGCATTGGCAAAGTCCCATCGTAGTTCCTCTGGTGCCCCACCGCTTTTCATCGATCCAGGTGAACCTGCGCGTCAAACTCCTAGTTTGTATTCCCCCCGCCTGGAATTATCGGTAGCTTGGGGGCTATATCTCATTCTTTTTATTCGAGAAAAAAAAGTTCGTCTCCCCTCCAACGTTATTTACGTAACAGGCCCACGAGGACACTAACCTTCCAATTGGAAGCAGCTAGTCAATCTGGCAATACCACACGGTTTGCCGTTGTCCATATTAGTACAGTTCAGGTCAGAGGACAGAATCCGCGGACCTGATCATTCACTAGTCCTTCCAAGGAACACGGTCGGCGCCAAGTATAGCTGAAAGGAGAATATTTTGAAATTCCTGGACCCGAACAGAAGGAATGCCATTGTAAGCTAGCGCTTCTAGTATTTTGCGAATGGGTCATGTTCTAGCTGCCTATTGACCCTTTTCAGCAACTTGAACATCCTAGGGCACTTGTTTGAGCAGCGCTTTTGGTCGCCGATTAGGAAGCACTCGGACGCTTCATTTTGGACACAAGGAGCTTCAGAGCAGCGATTAACTAGGTTGGTGACCAAAACGGCCGAGGTTACTGGGGCACATTGAACTTGAAGGATTTTTTGCAGGACGGGTATATTCCGAACGGGCATGAACCAAATAAATTGTGATAAATCTGGACCCTTGCCACTCTGGATAACAGACTGGTCTGAAAACTTATACGGCGGGGTTAAGAGCGCTATCGAATTTCATCAACTACACGGTAAGATATTCTGTAACAGGTTAGCATCGCAGTGATATGTACAGCCCCGGGTTGTCCTCGAGGCTCCGAACATGATGGTCCAAATATTCGGGCCAATCAATCTGAATATGCACAACGGCGAGTCTGGATGCATTTGGGATGGCTTCGACGCCAAATCAGAAGTGAGTGGTAGACTGCGGTCAGAATGTCATTTGTGTGGGACGCAGGTGTTACCATAATTCCCATTGTTCCGACTTATCAGGACTGATTTATCACCAGAACTTCGAATTATTGCGATCAGTATCTATGGCAAAGATGTAAACACGGGCGATATTTCACGCTGTAGAGCGCGCAAGATGAGCGGTACCGTGGCGCAGCACGCAGCACGCAGAGACAGAAACGGAAACCACGGTACGCCCACATACAACCTTATCCGCCATCATATGACATCTCCACCTTCCTATACCCGAGTATGAAAAGGCCGGACAAAGTACATCTTCCAATCGCAAAGGGTCTGGCTCAGATTGTCGACCGCGAACATGTGGATACCTACCCCGGTCACACTGGAACCTGCTGATGTCAATCAAAAAGTTCTTTCCCAAATTTCCTCATGAAGTTGCACTGCGTGGCTGACAGAGATTTAAATGCCAGGACGACGACCGTTAGTTAGCAGTCCCGCCCCCCCTCCCACCATGGACTCAACTTTAGCAGCCATCGCATCAGCCATCTTATCTCTGTCCCGCTCTTGCAACCTGACGGTTGACACGTCCAGCTTCAATATATTCCATACATTACTCAACTTTGCCAGGCTTGACACTCTGGGCGCCGCTGGCGTCTTTGATGGGGAGGAAGCTGCGTCGGCGATGGCCACTGTCTTCGTCTACGAAAACAGGCGATGGTCAAGATGGTACAACTCCCCAGGGTCATACCATATTGCCAAACGATTTCGCCTTCTCCTAGAGTCACAGACATCACCGACCGACAATGATCAATCCAGTGTCCACACTGATCATGCCACCTTCTTAGGGCCAGATACCATGAAGGGTCCCAAGTTCATAGCTTTCCGCTCGGGCACTGTCATGGAGGAGACTGGCCATGTCGCTGCCCTCCTCATGAAACATTGCACTGCTTTGAAAGGAATTGATGTTGGTGGGAGGAAAACGCAACCCGTTGGAGTCACGCTTGCCACGCTCAAGGTCCCCGACTCGGAGCCCCCAAAGTCCCCTTGCCCCTACTCTCCTCTCCTTGCCAGCCTCCCTATCGCTGCCAGCGTCAGCACCTGTGTCATGTGCGGGATTTATGGGGATTGGTACGCGTCCCTTTCAATTTTCTGTGGTATCCTCGCAAGCGGGATCTCCAGTCTGACCATCGGGTCAGCAAAGCTCGCGTTGACCCACCCTGATGCCAGTCAGAGAAGTTCTCCTGGTGATGGTATATTTGATTCTGGAGAGGAGATTGTCTTACTCACAGGCGAGGAGGACGCCGTGAAATCCATCACACATGGCAGGTTCTGTATCAGGTTCCCTGGCAGCGTGGGCCGCTTCAAAACCGTCCTCAGATCGTGTTCGGTCCTTCTCACTTTGCAATTCGTCATCCAGCTACTCCTCTTCCCCAAATGTTCTCCGTTTGGCCGACGGATGTTTGCCGCTTCACTGGCCGCCTCTTGGATGTACAACTCATCACTGTCCTTCGTGGATAAGGAGCAGGCTCAGTTGGACATCTTGCGGGACAGTGTATTCGACAAGAAACTGGTTTTGACCAAGTATACACTGGGCACACGCATCACTGCAGTGGTCTTTATCCTCCTCGTTCTTCAGCCCAGAGAACCGGAAGAAATATTGCTCGTGCTTCTTCCGAATGACAGTGAGGTCTGGATCCGATGGAGGGAGATGATCGTGGAACGACTCGGAGCCAAGGAACGACAACTCAAGTTCTCCGAACAAGACTGGAACTTAGAAACGTTTAGTGAGAACCAAAAGTCCTTGCTTAGGGATCTGTACGGCGATGCCGAAGCGGCTTGGGTCGCTTACAACACATACCGCGAGGAATCCCAAGGTACCACGTCTTGAGCTCGCGTTTCGCTATATTACTATTCTTTGACCTCTTTCCATACTTTCAAGTTCCTACCTGATGTTTGAACCTCTCTTGTTCCATATGTTCACTTTTCCTGACTCGGAACAACATCTTCTGTGCCGATCATATTGTTACATATGTACGCCTCCAACACAGTCCAAAGTCAACTACTCTCTGTGGCAACTCGCTCATACTCTACGAGCGAAAATCGTTGGGACAAAGGGGTCCCAGATGCCTCCCTGAGACAGGAAACGAACCGGGGTGTTTGTGTGACTTTGCCCAGCGCATCGTGAGGTGCACCAGGCTAGTGCACATTAATCGTATCAATATTCTCTCTCAATTCGTCTAGTGACACGCCCTCGTGGATCTGCACATTGATAAAACAGTCCGTGGCAACTCGCTTATATATTCCATACGATAGTCGTTGGAACAAAAGCGCCCCAAATGGCTGCCTGAGGCGAGCAACGAACCGGAGTGCACGTGTGAGTTTGTCCATTTTGTTCGCACCGTCCGAGTGCTCTTGGTTGAGCAGGGGGTGGATCCAGGGATGGACGAGATAAAGGTCCTCCGGCCCAACCAGGTGGTCTGTCGTCTTGATCTCTACGCTCCCTAACGCGGACGTCGTGGCTTGATATACATGGGGGGTTGAGAACGAATCTGGACTAGAGGCGGGGGTAATTGCGGTGAGGGGAAAAACTATGCCAGGAAGTCGCAGTCGGTTGGTAGCGAGGGAAGGCAAGGCAAGGTGTTTGAGTTGTTTATAGAGTATCTTCACCAATGAGTCGTCGAGGGACGAATGTAATGTCGCGACCAAGCGGTCCATCTCGGCCTTCTCGATGGGTTGAGGGACATGCGGCGGAACGGGTTTGCTGTAGACCGCGAGGTCGACAGGTAGGCAGCTATTGTATTCACCCGCCGTCCCAGTCCAAGCAAGAATGGTGACGTCACCCGAGCCAGTCAGAACGTGCTCCAGGAGTCGGCCGACCGCGTGATAGCGTTCACCATATATGATCGGAATGGAGATATTGAAGATGCCAATGAGCGAGTATGCGATGTCCTCCACGCGTGTTGTTTCGCGTACAGAAGCCATAGAAAGCTTCTCGCGTACCTTGTCATACCCACGGCGAAGCGCAGCCAATCCTTCTGCGGAAACCCCTGTCACATGTTGCATCTCCAAAATAATGTCACGACATTCTTTGTGGTTGAAAAGAGTCAGCCCCCTGTATGGTTTCCAGTCTGCCGTATAAAATTGGATGACGTTGGCAGCAACATATTCCTGGTACGTCCATACACGGGTGTTCCAGACACTTTTCTCGAGGTCATCAGGTTGCTGGGACTGCGACCAGACATCACAAAGATGGACAATCGTGAGGGAGGAGCCTTGATACCACGAGAACATGGCAACTAATGACTCTTGCAGCACGGATTTATCCTCCTGATCGATGCAGCAGGTGTCAGACCACGCCCACCGGAATCCAAGTGAACGAACAAGCTCGTAAAACTCCCGGAGCTTGACGTTCGCAGGGGACGAATCCAGCCCGTAGATCGAAACGTCCTTGACCACCTTATAGGATGGTTCGCCTTCTTTTTTCCACCTGTGGGAAAACATCACGTATCGGTAGAAATCTTTGATTTCTCTCTGAATATGCGCATCATCGAACTGGATAGTCATGGAACACCACAAATTTTTGTAGGCCGTGGATTCCTCGAAAGCTGTTTTTTGGTGTGATTTATCGTAGAGGCGGCCGGTGGCGGTGTCAATAAGGACATGTGGCATGAGGCCCGTAGTTCGTTCGACTACCTGTTGAATTTTCGATTTGACGTTGACATACTGCCGACGAAGTTCTACAGGTGGAATTGGATCAACACATGTTGTTCTGTATGATGTAGGCAAAGTGACCTACCCTGTATGTGTTGATCAGGCGAATGCTCGAGCTTGGAAAGCATCGTCTCGAATGTCTGGGAAGCTTCACGATGAGATGAGTCGAGTCTGATGATCTAAGTGTTCTGTTATTTTACTGTGTTGAACACTGATGGACGGAGTTATACTTGTTCTGCGTCACTGAGTGCCTCCTCCCACGAGCCCATCGACATCCATGCCTTGCTCCGCTTGTTAAAGATCCCCGCGCGATCTGCCTGGTCTAATGACAGTATGGTCGTGAAGTGTCGCTTAGCTTCATCGTATTTTCGGGAGTTCATTGCGGCATCGCCAAGTTTTTCCAGCCTCGCTGCGCATCTGCGTTGAAATTCTGGAAAACGTGTGTTAGAAATTTGGAAGACAATACAGACAGAAATCATTTACCTTGTTCCCACCTCGATCGTTCATCGTGGATACTCGTGTTTCCAAGTTCATCACGCATGCGTCGGAAGCACTTGATTGCCTCCTCGATGCTACCTTTCATTTCAAGAACGTCGCAGATCGCTTGGTAAATGTCAAACCTGGGTGGCTTGAACTGGTAGTGTCAAAATAAAAATAAATGAATAAACACAATATCCGGACCCAAACCATCGCATAAGCATACCGTCGTGGCAGCGGTCAATGCTTCGGTAGCCGGGACACAATTCAACAATGCCCTGGCCCACTTGCTCGGCAAAGAGTGCGGAACGGAGGGGCTGAGCGACAACGCATCAAAGTAGGCCTTACAGGCGTCTTCGTATTTCCTTGCATTAAATGCATCGTCTCCCATCATTACCAGTGCCGATATCGTAAACCCTGATGATGTTGGATCTAAATACCCTCTTCCAAAACGCGACATGGAAACCCACCCGGAAGCCAATCCACTATCAGCTTGCCGGCCGCAGTGTTCATAAAGTCGAGAAGAGATGGCGTGGTACTGTCAGCTTCGCATTGGAAGCCGTGAAGCGACTGGTTGAGATCCTGGATCATCCGTTCTGTATGTGAGATAGGTGATGTCAGGGAAGTGAGTGTCAAGTCAGGTTAGCTATGCACACACTTGAGCGTTTCTCCCAACTACGAAGAGTTTCGAGTTCCTCCTTCTCGACAACAACTTTTTCCTTTTTCATCTGATTGAGTTCCTTCTCGACAACAGCTTTTTCCTTTTTCATTTGAAAGAGCTCTCTGTCACGAGATATCTATCAAAGGCGACAAAGCGGTTCGTGAAGGCGTGTCTCGCGGTAGATTTATGACGCAAGTATACTCACAATTTCAGAATAGGGTGAAGGAAAATGGTCGCCAAGATCACTAAGGGCAATCGTCTTTTCTGCACCGATCACCATGTCGTAGTTTGGGGAGATTGCCATGGACTGGACAACATGTATACCCTCGTACTCGATGATAGGGCCGATCCGCGTGCGTGTTGGGGTATACCAGAACGAGACTGTTGATGTGGCGCAAGCTGCTATGAATGTGGCATTTCCTGCTAGAGCGATGCACATGGGATCATTCTCGTCGTGAATGGGCCATTGAGACAGCACCGTCCCGTCGGACGTGTCGAGACAGTTGATTTTTCCCTCACGAGATAACACGAAAAGTTGCTTGGAGTCGCTGGTCCAAACGAGAGATTGGTTCAACAGCGACTTGACCTGGATTGGGACTTCGACGGAAACGTGGCCGGTCTGAGCGTTGTAAATCCGCACATGGTCGCTGGTGCTGCCAGTGGCACGTGCTGTGGCTGTGGCAATAAAGTGTCCGTCGGGTGAGAACTTTGCCGCAACCACCCAGCCGTTGTGTTCCAAGGCTTCGAGTAGCCGCTCGCCGGTCGAGAGCGACCAGATACAGGCCGTTCTGTCAGCCGATCCGGTGGTGATTTTTGTCCCGTCTGGGGAGATGTCCACCGCACGTATGCAATCCTCGTGTCCTTTGAACTCCCTGACCTTTTTGTTGTTCTCTGCATTCCACACGGCTACCAAGCCACTCTCCGTCCCGCTGGCGAGCCACCTCCCATCTTGCGAGGCTGCGATATTGCGGATAGCACTCCCTGCGTGCATCTGTGTCTCTACCTCCTTGCCGTCTTCTACTCGCCAACGTCGGATTATCCCATTGCTACCACCACTTACAATGTGTCTCCCATCGGGGAGAAACACAACCGTCCATATGATCTCTTGGCCTGGATCGTCGACTTTCTCTACCTTTTTCTTTCCGTTGGCGAACCTTCCTGCGATAGGTCGACTCTTGGGTGCCAATAAATATCGTATCTTTTGTGGTGTTGACTCGGCCATTGATTTTGGAAGTTTTTGCTTTCCTTCGTGGACCGTTGCTGGAGAAAGGTGGGGTTTCTTTGCGCATCATGTTCTCGTCAATGATCTTTCAACTCTTGCTCGGAGACTCACCAATCCTTGGCTACCAGTTCGAAAGTATATGGAACGAGTATGGGCACGGAATAAAGACACGTAGGACAGAGGAGACGCTTGAGCGGGAGGTTGGCCAAACAATACGTTCCTTTGTACCGATCACGTTGCGAAATGAAGCAACCGTAGGCCCATCTACGTTTTGACGTGCGTTTTAGGATGCCTTTTTCTTGTTTTATTTTTGGTAGGACCCTTATTGAACCCTTAATTTCCTTTTTTGACAGCCGTCGTCCAATCAGAATTCTCGAACAGCCTGGTCGTCAATGTTCAGAACGTTCAACAATAACGTTACATAGCAGGTTTGCAGATGCTAGGGGCAGCCTGCGAGCGATGATTACGCCATGCCCTGACACTTATTGTGATAAAGAATGCTTACGACTCGGCTTCTCATTCACCAATTTAAACGTCCAACGCGTTCCATATCAACCTTCCAGTCACAGTACTTGTATAGCCAAGCAACCGAACTCAATCAACGTCAGGAAACCAGACGGAGCTTAGCGTCGGGCTGCCAAGAGGCTGCCGACTCCATAGTTTGCGACACGATCAGAGATACGACTATCGCTTGCGGCAGAATGCATGTTGGCACAATTCCGATAACGTCGCGATCCTGCAGGTTCGGACATTCAATCGAATCCGGTTCACTTGCCAATTGGGGTCTGCATTGTAGTGGCGGTTGAGGGGAGACTCCATTCTCATTATAACGGCATCGCGACAGGGGGGTAGCATCGCAGTCGACACATCCCCAGATCCAACGGTGTCCACATGGACAGAAAACAATTGACAGGTCGACTTTTTAGGGAATTTTCACGAATGTGAGGAAGACATGCTTGGCTGCACATTGAACTTCATCCCCTAGAGGCTTTTTGAGTTGAGATGCAATTTGGTTCAAATATCCACACGAAGAGACCATAGGAATCACCATATCAATAGTGTCACGGCTATCCAACAGACCTTATCTTACTCGTCGCGTCTCCTCTATGTCATGAGTGTTCGTCGACCCCTTGTTTTCGTAGCATCATACTGGCACTGTGCACAATATCGCCCTTCTGACATCCCCATCCAGGATGCGAGTGTTCGCAGGTTTCATGCAACAGCTGTCTCATTCTCGAATCGCCCCTGGTGCACCCACTCTAGATCGTGCGTGTTAATTGCATATATGCTTTCAGTCACCCGAACGCATGTAGTGGGTGAACAATCTTTACGTTACATTCAGGCCGCGAAATCTCATAGTGCATTCATAGCCGTTTCACCCCTCGTACCTTCCTTGCTCTCGCTGTCTAGAGTGTAGATATCGTCCATATCATTTTTCCACGGTCGCCCAACAGGTTGTATCGTCTTTCACGCGTCACTGGCACATCTAGGATATGAGCGCCTATCGACCTCGCGATCACAGTTACTTCACGAAGAATCTATGTTATGAGCATTCATTCAGCGTGCTTACGGCCGCCTGACAGACCGTAACGTTAATGTTGCATCCCATTTATACTGCGTACGCTCATCAACTGCCGCCACTCATATCAGCCTTACGAATCTCATGATGCTTGTTGCATCCCATCCTTAATCAAGGAATTATATCATTGTCAAGTTCGTACCTTCCCAGTTACGGAGAGGCGGCAGCGGTTCTGGGCTATGTTTACATGTATGTCCTAAACTTGTCAGAGCCTGCGACCTCATGAAGAACCCATACGTGTGCCGCCGGACTCGCAATGACTGGGTGTAGAGGCCCACTCTTGCAGAAGACTTTGGATGCAAGAACAAAGTTGCTGCGGAAGTATCTTTGGTGCATTGGAAGCGTCGGAATCCATACCGGACTTACTATCTGACCCGAACTCATCAAGTGGTTCGTAGGATCACACAGCACACATGGAATTATTTTTTTTGGCAACACTGCAGAGAGTTGTATACATACATCTCGAACCGCGCTTTGCTGCTTTGGCAGCTCAAGAAAAAGTACATAAGAAAAAAGAAGGAAATGGGTGGTCGAAGTAGTGACCAGCTTATTCGTGTTTGGAACCGAAAAACATTGCAAATGCACCTACGACCCACGCGGACACCTTGGTCAAGAAACCGGCTCCCTTTGGGGTTCCACTCATTGCAGCTTTCTGGAGCAAAGCGAACCAGCTGTTGGGTTTGACTGCGGCACCCCAAAGACGGCTCTGCATCAAGGCGGCAAACGACCCTACGATATCAAGTTGAGATTGGGATGCGTGGACGGTGGTTTTCAACGCACCCTTGACGGGACCCGAAGGTCCAAATCCGAAGATACCCAGGAGAAACCGAAGCATCCACGATTCCGGAATGAGCAGAATGGCAATGCTGGGCACGACGATATCTAGGAGCCAGGGATGCTCTTCAATGATATCACCTGTGCGATAAGTTAGCACGGGTAAATTATCCTCAGCAAGGATAAGGAGTTGGCGTACCGACTGTGGCTATAATTCCCTGCACAGCTGGTTTAGTGGCGACCAAGTACGTCGTAACGACCTCTTCGATCCCAAAGCGCGTAGCCAAGTCGATGATCGCAAGCGAGACATCGTCGAAGAT
This sequence comes from Sutorius eximius, assembly GCA_038089815.1. NCBI lineage: Eukaryota > Fungi > Basidiomycota > Agaricomycetes > Boletales > Boletaceae > Sutorius > Sutorius eximius. The sequence continues at coordinate 6,390 of JBBPLN010000574.1, read as the reverse complement.
CTTGCCAACAATATTTACCCTCTCGATGTGATAGGGTGTCTTGTTCGGCGGGGGATTGTTCTCCAGGTCGTTCATTATCGTCATAAAAATGCTTTTGAGTTCAAAAGTGAGCGTATCAAAGGTGACATTCTGGGCATCCAGAGCGCATTTGACATCGGTACGGAACGTGGCGGTCGTGTTGAGAATATCTTGCATGGCGTACGTGATGTGGTTTAAACGGGTGAGCCCAAGGGAGTCAGCCGCATCTCCGAGCATGCGAGGAACATAGTCCTGTAAATCCCTCTCGTATTCCTTGGCTACCTCCCAAAAGTCAGGAGCCGATGGTTCAGGCCTAGGGGCCCAAAGTGTGCTGGTTGCATCTACGATGGAAGTGAGAACACGATATTGGGTATACTTGGGGCAGCAGCTACTTTTTACGCTCTCGACAACGTGGGGCGGGTTCAGAAATGCTGTATGACATGAGTACTTGCGCTTTCCGATCAAGACGGCCTGGTACCCACATAACCATGAGCCTGTCCGATGTATGGAATCAAAATTTCCACGTGTTGGCACAGTAAAATGAGGATCATACCGCCGGACGCCTCATCAACACCACGGTCTATCTGTATACCTGTGTCCGTACTACCACTGCCCAATGCAGCACCGGCTGTGGGCAAAGACAGACAGATGAAGTGAACAAGAATGAGTGGGGACACCAGGAAAATGATAACTTGAATCGTCGTAATCGCAGGGAATGGCAGGAAGTGAGAGAGCGTTACTACGCATGAGGAAAAAAGGGCTTCGCATCTTTTTCGTGAGAGATAAACAACACCATGCCAAGCTGTTAGACAACTCACCTTCTAATTCCAGGTTGCCAAGATCAAGTACCGGCACGAAAGGAAGTGGGGTACTACAGTATCAACGTGACCCAACAGTAGCACCATATGACCATGATAACAACGTAGTTGAGTAGGTCACCCGGTGTTATTCGAATGTGTCGGAGTCCGTAAAAAGCCCAGCCGGTACGGTGGCACTATTGACCAGGTTGTCGACGAACTGACTCGAGATCGAGTGGGTACGTTTCAAAGAGGCACCCAGCAGGTGGAATAAGCGACGGTTTGCCTCATCCGCAGGATCGCGGTACACGTGACCTCATAGACGGGCTGGTCACCAGACTACTTACTAAGCATGGACAAGGTCACTGAATCGGTCGTTGCGATGGATGGGCCTCGCACTCGAGTGCTGGTGTGAGTACTTGAGTGATGGTCTGCGGTGCTATATTGTATTGGCACACGGACTTACATACACCGGACCGAGCCGCAATGAACAAATCAAACAGAGGCACGAGAGGCAGATGGAAGAGGAAATTTACAGACATGACGAACAGAGTGACCTAAGCGGTGACCGGGACGCAAGTGGTTATGGAGCAAACGACAGCGTTGACAATATCAGCCAGGGTGCATAGACGTAACTACATGAATCAGTCATGTCGAAGTGACGTTCTCGAGAACGCCCGTGCTGTGCTTCCTGCACATACGAATGAGTGTGAGATGGGTAGGGTGTCTCGCAGACGTACCTTTGTCTCTCGTGGATGGACAATACTTGCAGCGACATTCCAAGAGAGTTCTTTCAAGCACGAGACGTATAGTATGTTGACTTTGATGCATACAACACAGTCGCGCGGCGGAGATACGACGCATCACTCGGCACTGAGGTCCGAGCAAGAAAAAGCGCCAAGGACGCGAGGTACACTGCACCGTGGCCATGAGGAGACCGACTCACCTTGTTCCCAAACATTTTGACCAACGACCGCACCATCCACAACAATCGCATGGAGGAGCACCGGTGCGTGACGGGTCTGAAAGGTGGTGAAGGACTGCTGACGATTGATCAAGACCAAATGATCGCCCTGGGCGCTGGTTACTTTCACGCTGTATGGGCAGTGACGTTCAGCACCTATGGAAAGCACATTTTCAGCGGGAGCAAGGGGATTAAATGATGGAAACTCACGGATGGCCCGAAAGAGGTTGGAAAACAACTGGGCATGAACATGCATGCCATCTCCTTATCAATTGGGTCGCATGCGGGGCAGAGAATGGGCAACGGTGTGGGACGGAGGGTTGTGGGAAAAGATCGTCCATGTGGAGCGTGGAAGGAGTTCGCGAGTAACAGTACCGAGTGACCAAGAGGTCACGAGACTATTTCCTTGTGCTGCTCGAGGCATGATCTGTCGCACTGTCATCACACATCCCATAGTACCCATCTCTACCACTTCCCAAGCCATCACTCGCATCTACAACTCTCTCGACCACGAAGCGCCATGAAGTACACCCTCGAGAACAGATCGGACGTCTCAAATCCCACATTGTCAGTACCCAGCGGAAAGGCTGGTGAGGGTGGTAGAGAGAGACAAGTAACGCCTGGGAAGCGTGTCGTTATCGGACGGTGGCGATGGTGAGGACTTGGCTGCTCGGACATGTCGTTAAAGGGGGGGCTGATGATTCGGTAGTACAAGGCTTATGTACAGTGGACGAGGCGGTCACTACCTCGTCATAACACGGGGACGAGGCATACAAACCATGTTTGCCGCTTTGTGAGTGCTGTAACACGCCTTCCGTGCCACGAGTCTCATTTGTCCTTTACGCGGTGTACGCGGAATACAAGCTGCGCGATACATGATGGCTACATCAGAAAATGCCTGCCTTCGAATGGCCATGCAGGCGCTCGAGGAATGTGGCCCGATCGAACACAATAGCCTCCATAGCCACGGTATTTCTTGCCGTTATTGGCCCAAGGTATCAGAATGTCGGTTTAGAGGTTGGAGACTATATTGACACGCACGTTCTTTTGCAGAAATCCAACCGCCCACGTTCTTGATTGTCGGTCGCGAGACTACTGGGCATTGGGGACACTTTCCCAAGCCAGTTTGAATCTTGATGGTTGTACCGCAGCAGGGCGATGACCCAGATACCCGGGTGTTCTTGCCTCGGTTAGTTATAGGAGAGGTTCCACTTACACTGCGCTGTTCCAAACTTCGTGGAGGTCGTGATCAGGGACAACGCGATGTCCATGGAGAAGTGTTCTGGACGCGCATAGATTGTGTCAAGTACGTTTTCGTGTCCCATATTGAAACCGATCCATATCCTCACCGTGCCACAAATCATTATAAGCAATACCTCGGTTGTTGCCTATATCCCATTTGACGACGACGGGTCAATATTCACGTCTGATGTGGTTTTCGTTGACGGGACCCTTGTGTACGATCCAGGAGGACGTTAGTGCTCGGTAAAAGTGAGTCGTGTAAGTTTACCATACCTGATATACCCCTGTAATGTACTGTATGTTACCTCCGCGTTTGAGGTTGGATGACGTGCCTTTCTGCAACTCTGGGTACTGCGAGTGACCAAGCCCATCTTGTCTGATTGTCCCGGGCGATATCGTTCTACCTTGCTTCTAGGCCTGCCCTAGAGCAAGAGGCTGTTCGTGCCATATATGGATTAATGTATGATATGTTCCCTTGAAGCTATGGGTATGTTCTCGGAGGATTTCCTGTGCTCGAGCATAAGAACCCGGTTGTCTCGTCAGTCCTGGACGTCGTATGCTGCAGAACTCCATGTGGGACAACCGCGATATGCTGCTGGAAAATGTCTGCGTTTTCGCTTAAGGGCCGACGTCTGATCATGTGACTAATGGCGCGCGGCGCTTCCTTTGCCAGCGTTCGTAATCCCACGGTGTCCATCTCTGTTCGGATCCACCATCTCTCGATCGATCAGTCATATCTACCCATCTCTTAGCTCTCTCGACACTCGCACAATGAAGCGCACCTCCAAGAAGTCATCCAGACGTCTCAGATCCTGCATCGTCAGTAGAAGCTCATCTCCAGCCCCCGACCAGCATTTGGACATATCCGACGCGCAATCCAGCGTGGTCTCAAGCGACTTGAATATCATGGTGCAATCCGACGACACCCATGCGGTCACTCTCGGCGTAGACTCGGATACAGCTGAGGAGCAGGTCGCAAACCCTCTCTCGCCGGGATTTGTCGCTAAGGATTCGAGTGCTCCGGTTGAGGAGAAGAGGGCTTCGAATGTTGCTGACACTATGCAGCATATCGACCCGGTCCTCATGAAAAAGTTTGGTCGATTTAGAATTTTGATCATTGGACGGGCAAATGCTGGCAAGACTACCATTCTTTGGAGACTTTGCAACTCGACAGAATATCCAGAGATCTATGATGGTGAAGGAAACAAGGTTTGTTTGGCCATGCTGGGATATGTTGGATACTAATGGTTCTGTGATGCGAAAAGGTTGACTTTCCACTTGAAGGGACCTGGGAGGTGGGTTTATGGCTTTAAACTTTGTTTGAGATGTTTATGGTACATTCTCACTCTTTAAAGCGTGGTATCCATGATATCAACCATGAAATGGTATTCAAAAGCAATCAGAGACTTGTCTTCCATGACTCTGCTGGTTTTGAGGCAGGGCATGAGGATGAGTTTGAGGAGATGAAGAAGTTTATTAGCAGATGTGCTAGCAAAAATACCCTGAAGGAGCAGATTCATGCCATATGGTAAGGAAACAGATTTTGCTAGGTTCTGATAACTTGAACATAAGCAGGTACTGTATTTCAATGGATAATTGCTGTCGTGCTATTAGTGTGGCAGAAGAAAGGTTTTTTAATGAATGTGACACTGGTAAAGGTGATGGAAATTTCTTGTTAATGTATTCTGGGCTGATTCACATTGAATGCTAGTGCCAGTTGTGATGGTGTTTACCAAGTGGGATGCCATAGTGACAGAGGCATTTCACTTTGAAGATCTTTCATTTCCTCCAGAGGAACAGATTGCAAGGCAGAGACTACGTGCTGAGGACACCTTCTCCCAGAAAAATATATGGAATGATTTGCAAAAGCTGAAATTTCCTCCCAAGACATATGTAAAGCTGGAAGGTTTGTACATACTGGATGCATCTACTTAATAGGTGTTGACTGTATTATTCAGACATGGACAAATCTGATGCAGGATGTAACATGTTGCTTGAAAAGACTACAACAGTGCTAGATGAAAGATTGCAGATATTGTTGGTCACTGCCCAAGAGAAGAATATCATGCTATGCATGGAATTTGCAGTCAGACAGTAAGTGGATTAGCTGTAGAACCCAAGATACATATATTGATGTTATAAAGTGCACTGGTGCCTTATATTGATTTCAGGATGACAAGCAAGAAGGAACATGATTTGTCTGGTGCATTGGCAAGCTGGTTTCCACACACTAGGGTAAGATACTGAGTTATGTCCTGGCTCATGGATTTATTGTGCCTCCAGAAAGTAAGTCATGAATAGTGTAATAAGATGATTGCAAATTCATTTGTTAAATGCTTGGATAGATTGTAAGTATTGCATCAAACCATATGAAGTGATGATCTATTGATACAAGTGGCTGACTGCATGGTATGATTTTTGTGAATAGCATGTAAATTTGTTATTCCAACACTGAATGAAAGCATGGCTGAACTACTTTAAACATCTTCCTATATATATATGATAGGTTGTAAGTGGTCTAATGTATATTTGGAATGAGAATCCTGCTGATTAGCATGCCTCCTGCTGCTCTTCCATTGCTAGGCAGTAAGTGGTCTGATGTAGATTTGAAATGGGAATCCTGCTGATTAGCATACCTCCTGCTGCTCTCTCATTGATAGCTTGTAAGTGGTTTGGTGTAGATTTGGAATGAGGATCCTGCTGATTAGCATGCCTCCTGCTGCTCTCCCATTGCTAGACAGTAAGTGATCTGATGTAGATTTGGAATCCTGCTGATCACCATGCCTCCTGCTGCTTTTCCATTGATAGTTTGTAAATGGTCAATGTATATTTGGAATGAGAAGCCTGCTGATCAGCATGTCTCCTGCTGCTCTCCCATTGATAGCGAGTAAGAGGGCTGATGTAGATTTGGAATCCTGCTGATCACCATGCCACCTGCTGCTCTTCCATTGATAGGCAGTAAGTGGTCTGATGTATATTTGGAATGAGAAGCCTGCTGATCAGCATGTCTCCTGCTGCTCTTCCATTGATAGCAAGTAAGTGGTCTGATCTAGATTTGAAATCCTGCTGATCACCATGCCTCCTGCTGCTCTTCCATTGATAGGGAGTAAGTGGTGGTCTGATGTAGATTTGGAATAAGAATCCTGCTGATTAGCATGCCTCCTGCTGCTCTCCCATTGCTAGGCAGTAAGTGGTCTGATGTAGATTTGGAATGAGAAGCCTGCTGATCAGCATGTCTCCTGCTGCTCTCCCATTGATAGCAAGTAAGAGGTCTGATGTAGATTTGGAATCCTGCTGATCACCATGCCTCCTGCTGCTCTTCCATTGATAGTTTGTAAGTGGTCTGATGTAGATTTGGAATGAGAAGCC
>JBBPLN010000573.1:0-17127 GCA_038089815.1 Sutorius eximius | reverse complement strand
GAAGAAGACCAAATGTGGGAACCCAAGGGCAGTCTCTCACAAGCCAAAGAGGCAATTTGGGACTTTTATTTATCTCACCCAAGCGCTCCACGGAGATTGTGCATGACCCAAACCACCTTCACGACATTATTTAACCCTTATGAAAACTACATGGAAGTACCCACGCCTTGGTCTTGCCTGGAAGTCAAACCATAGAAGGGGGGTAATGTTACAAACAACATGTCACAAACCTAATTAAACCCTAACCCTAAGGCCCTGGACAATGGTCCAGATGACTAAGCCTATGATGTCATGGTAGCACATGTGATGTCCTCATGTATTTAATCTCTGTTGTCTAGACCCTTCTAGAATGTTCCTTATTTAATTTCCGCCCGTACCTTAGTAACAAGCTCCACAACTACGTCACAATAACCCACGTCTCCCCTAAAGTATACAAACATGTACAAACACTGTAAAGTAGTATAAGTATCTGAATCAAGCCCTGGAGAACTTCAGTCAAGTTCTCTTCGGGATTCCTCTATTCTTCACTTGTCTCTAAGTCAGTATCAGAAGTTGGTGGCTTGATTCCTTTTTGGGATTAGAGTTGCCAACAAGCCCTCTCCTCTGAGAATCGCCACCTCCTTGTGACCCACCACCTGTCAGTCAATCCTTGCACCCTCTTGTACCTCTAGGTACTTCAAGGGGTATGCTCAACCTTACCCAAGGCCATGTGTAACACAATGGCATCTAGGCTTTCACTTCACTTCACTCTGATCAGCCTAGGTGATGCTTACTTTTACTTTCACTATGTCAATCACACCAACTTCCCTTACCCAGTCTATCACAAACCCTTATCCAATCAATCACCCTTGACCCAGGGTTATCACTTGTTCTGTCAGCATATCCCTCCCATTCCAGTATATTCCTCTTCCTATCTCTTTGTCTCTATTTGTTCCTCCAGGTATATATACCTGTCATCTCACACATACTTAGGTTAAGCTACTTCTCCCTTGTACTTCCACCTATCTGGTGTAATACATCTTAGCTTTACCTCCTCGCTCCACTTCTCATCTTGCTCCTTAGCAAACCCTTGCTCCAGGCTTGCATCGACTCCTCTCAACCCTCACCTCATCTCCACTGAGTCACTAAGTCTACCTCCATGTAGGTTTAACCTTAGTTGTCACTCCCACCCCAGAGTGAACCCCTCACCCTTTGGACTTACACTGGTTCTACCTGGTGGTCATCACTCAGGACTCATACTGACTAACAGTTCGGCAACTGTCCCTGTCTGGAACTAGTACCAGCCTTCACCTGGCAACTGTCCTTACCCTTGGTGACTGACTCCTATCTGTCACAACCTTCACCCCATGACCAACTCCTGTCAGTCATTTGCCACCCTCTACACACCTCTAGGTACTTCAAGGGCTATGCTCAACCTTATCCAAGGCCAAGCATAACACTGTGTCTGTAACCTCATATCTATTGGCTGATTACATCTTATATTTGTATTGGCATCCAATCAAGGACAAAGGAATCACATATCCTACACAAGTGAAGATGTTCTTACTATGCCATTGAATGTGTTACTGTAGAAGATGAAAGCTATGTAATTCAAACTACTCACACAAAGAGAGGGACTTGATTACATTCATAATCAACTCCACTTTGCCTTCCCTCCTCTCTGTAGCAGAATATGAGACAAAGAGCTGATGTAGTTGCTCAGACACCTGAGCTGAGAGTCCAGATGCTTTGTATCTTTGTACTGCTGAGGTATAGGGATCTTGGAATTGGTCTTGCACAAGAGCAAAGGAAGCTTGAAGAAGATAGAGAAGAACTGGTAACAGAAATGTAATATTACCTGCACTTGGAATGAATGGACTTACCAATGGCATTGTGAAGAATCTGTTTCCAGGTATCAGCTTTACATGTAGCCTAAAAAAAATGCAGATCAGCATAGTGAATACTGTTGCATGAATGCACATACTTTGAATGCAAGCATTGTTGTTAAAGATGGGTTTTTTGAAGGTGCATTCTAAATGTAAAAATATTTCATCAAATATAGCATAATCTTGATGATAATATACTACATGAGATGGAGGCATGGCTAGAAGCTAGAGAAAATATTTATTATCTCTAAATCTTGAAAAGGAATCACAAACCATCTAGAAATTACAATAAGTGGAACCATTGGAACCATTAAAAATAGTGCACCTCCTAAATATGAATAATAAATTCACCATAAACAACTCTTTTTAATGAACTGAACTCACATCCTGGCAGAATGGTAACTTGAAGGTGATAAATATATAATACTAGGAGACTTACCAACTAATAGAAAAATAACAATGAAATAGAAAGAATGTAAAGGTTCATTTGGAGAGATTTAATTCCATGGTCATAGTAGAAGATGTGGTTATAAGCAAGACTTTCATTCCAAATCTATATCAGACCACTTACTTGCTATGAGTGGAAGAGCAGGAGGCATGGTGATGAGAAGGATTCTCATTCCAAATCTACATCAGACCACTTACTCCCTATGAATGGGAAAGCAGCAGGAGGCATGGTGATGAGCAGGATTCTCATTCCAAATCTACATCAGACCACTTACTCCCTATGAATGAAAGAGCAGCAGGAGGCAGAGTGATGAGCATGATTCTCATTCCAAATCTGCATCAGACCACTTACAGACTATGAATGGGAAAGCAGCAGGAGGCATGGTGGTGAGCAGGATTCCCATTCCAAATCTACATCAGACCACCTACTCCCTATGAATGGGAGAGCAGCAGGAGGCATGGTGATGAGCAGGACTCTCATTCCAAATCTACATTGGACCACATACAAACTATGAATAAAAGAGCACAGGAGGTATGGTGATGAGCAGGATTATCATTTCAAACTTACATCAGACCACTTACATACTATGAATGGGAGAGCAGCAGGAGGCATGGTGATGAGCAGGATTCTCAGTCCAAATCTACATCAGACCACTTACTTCCTATGAATGGGAGAGCAGTAGAAGGCATGATGATGAGCAGGATTCTCATTTTCCAAATCTACATCAGACCACTTACTTGCTATAAGTGGGAAAGCAGCAGGAGGCATGGTGATGATCAGGATTCTCATGCCAAATCTACATCAGACCACTTACAAACTATGAATGGAAAAGCACAGGAGGCATGGTGATGAGCAGGATTCTCATTCCCAATCTACATTAGACCACTTACACACTACAAATGGGAGAGCATAGAAGGCATGGTGATGAGCAGAATTCTCATTCCCAATCTACATCAGACCACTTACTTCCTATGAATGAAAGAGCAGCAGGAGGCATGGTGATAAGCAGGATCCTCATTCCAAATCTGCATCAGACCACTTACTCCCTATGAATGCAAGAGCAGTAGGAGGCATGGTGATGAGCAGGATTCTCATTCCAAATCTACATCAGACCACTTACTCCCTATGGATGGGAGAGCGGCAGGAGGTATGGTAATGAATAAGATTCTCATTTTCCACATCTACATCAGGCCACTTACTTGCTATGAATGGAAGAGCAGTAGGAGGCATGGTGATGAGCAGGATTGTCATTTTCCAAATCTACATCAGGTCACTTACAAACTATGAATGGAAGAGCAGTAGAAGGCATGGTGGTGAGCAGGATTCTCATTTTCCAAATCTATGTCAGACCACTTACAAACTATGAATGAAAGAGTACAGGAGGCATGGTGATGATCAGGATTCTCATTTCCAGTCTACATCAGACCACTTACTCCCTATGAATGGGAGAACAGCAGAAGGCATGGTGATGAGCAGGATTCTCAATCCAAATCTACATCAGATCACTTACTTCCTATGAATGGAAGAGTACAGGAGGCATGGTGATGAGCAGGATTCTCATTCCAAATCTACATTGGACCACTTACTTCCTATGAATGGGAGGACAGCAGGAGACATTGTGGTGAGCAGGATTCTCATTCCAAATCTACATTAGACCACTTACAAACTATGAATGGGAGGGCAGCAGGAGGCATGGTGATGAGCAGGATTCTCATTCCAAATCTACATCAGACCACTTACAAACTATGAATGGGAGAGCATAGGAGGCATGGTGATGAGCAGGATTCTCATTCCAAATCTACATCAGACCACTTACAAGCTATGAATGGAAGAGCAGCAGGAGGCATGGTGATGAGCAGGATTCTCATTCCAAATCTACATCAGATCACTTACAAGCTATGAATAGGAGAGCAGTAGGAGGCATGGTGATGAGCAGCATTATCATTCCAAATCTACATTGGACCACTTACATTCTATCAATGGGAGAGCAGCAGGAGGCATGGTGATGAGCAGGATTCTCATTCCAAATCTACATCAGACCACTTACTTCCTATAAATGGATGAGCAGCAGGAGGCATGGTGATGAGCAGGATTCTCATTCCAAATCTACATCAGACCACTTACATACTATGAATGGAAGAGCAGTAGGAGGCATGGTGATGAGCACAATTCTCATTTCCAATCTATATTAGACCGCTTACAAACTATGAATGGGAGAGCATAGGAGGCATGGTGATGAGCAACATTCTCGTTCCAAATCTACATCAGACCACTTACAAACTACAAATGGGAGAGCATAGAAGGCATGGTGATGAGCAGGATTCTCATTCCCAATTTATATTAGACCACTTACAAACTATGAATGGGAGAGCACAGGAGGCATGGTGATGAGCAACATTCTCATTCCAAATCTACATCAGACCACTTACAGACTATGAATGGAAGAGCAGCAGGAGGCATGGTGATGAGCAGGATTCTCATTCCAAATATACATCAGACCACTTACTCCCTATGAATGGGGAAGGAGCAGAAGGCATGGTGATGAGCAGGATTCTCATTCCAAATCTGCATCAGACCACTTACTCCCTATGAATGAAAGAGCAGCAGGAGACATGGTGATGATCAGGATTCTCATTCCAAATCTACATTGGACCACTTACATACTATGAATGGGAGAGCAGCAGGAGGCATGGTAATGAGCAGGATTCTCATTCCAAACCTACATCAGACCACTTACATACTATGAATGGGAGAGCAGGAGAAGGCATGGTGATGAGCAGGATTTTTATTCCAAATCAACATCAGACCACCTACTCCCTATGAATGGGAGAGCAGCAGGAGGCATGGTGATGAGCAGCATTTTCATTCCAAATCTACATCAAACCACTTACACACTACAAATGGGAGAGCAGCAGGAGGCATGGTGATGAGCAGGATTCTCATTCCAAATCTACATCAAACCACTTACACACTACAAATGGGAGAGCAGCAGGAGGCATGGTAATGAGCAGGATTCTCAATCCAAATCTACATCAGACCACTTACAGACTATGAATGGGAGAGCACAGGAGGTATGGTGATGAGTAGGACTTTCATTCCAAATCTACATCAGACCACTTACAGACTATGAATGGGAAAGCAGCAGAAGTCATGGTGATGAGCAGGAATCTCATTCCAAATCCACAGTATATCAGACTACTTACAAGCTATGAATGGGAGAGCAGCAGGAGGCATGGAGATGAGCAGGATTCCAAATCTACATCAGACCACTTACAAGCTATGAATGGGAGAGTAGCAGGAGGCATGGTGATGAGCAGGATTCTCATTCCCAATCTACATCAGACCACTCACTCTCTATGAATGGGAGACCAGCAGGAAGCATGGTGTGAACAGTATTCTGATTCTGATTCTAGATTGGACCACTGACCAACTATCATATATAGGGAGATGATGTTTACAGTAGATTAGCCATGCTTTCATTCAATATTGGAATAACAAACTTACAAACTGTACAAAAAAATTACAACATGCAGTCAATCACTTGTGTGAATAGATTATCACTTCATATATATTGGTGGACCACTTACATCCTATCCAAGCATTTCACACATGAGTTTGCAATCATCTTATTACATAATTCATGACTTACTTCCTGCAGCCACAATCAATCCATGAGCCAAGACATATGTAACTCAGTATCTTACCCTGGTGTGTGGAAATCAGCTTGCCAATGCCCTAGACAAATCATGTTCTTCCTTTCTTCCCATTCTGAAATCAATATAAGGCACCAATGCACTTTATAACATCAATATATATATGTATCTTGGGTTCTACAACTAATCCACTTACTATCTGACTGCAAATTCCATGCATAACATGATATTCTTCTTTTGAGCAGTGACCAACAATATCTGCAATCTTTCATCTAGCACTGTTGTAGTCTTTTCCAACAACATTTTACATCCTGCATCAGATTTGTCCATATCTGAATGATACTGTCAGTACATTTTCAGTAGATGAGTCCAATATATGCAAACCTTCCAGCTTTACAAATGTCTTGGGAGGATATTTCAGCTTTTGCAAATCTTCCCATATATTTTTCTGGGAAAAGATGTCCTCAGCATGTCGTCTCTGCCTTACAATCTGTTCCTGTGGGGGAAACAAAAAATCTTCCAACTGCAATGCCTCTGTCACTATGGCATCCCACTTGGTAAAAAGCATCACAACTGGTACTAGCATTCAATGTGAATCAGCCCAGAATGTATGAATAAGAAAATTCCATTACCTCCACCAGTGTCACATTCTGTAAAAAACCTTTCTTCTGCCACAGTAATAGGACGACAATTATGATCCATTGAAAGGCAGTACCTACTTATGTTCAAGTTATCAGAACCTAGAAAATTCTGTTTTCTCACCATATGGCATGGATCTGCTCCTTGAGGATATTTTTGCTAGCACATTTGGTAATAAACTCCTTCATACCCTCAAACTCATCCTCATGACCTGCCTCAAAACCAGGAGAGTCATGGAACACAAGTCTCGGATTGCTTTTGAAGACCATTTCATGGTTGATATCATGGATACCACGCTTTGAAGAATGAGAACAAACCCTAAACTTCTCCAACCAAGTTTATAAAACCCATGAACTCACCTCCCGGGTCCCTTCGAGCAGAAAGTCAACCTTCTCACATGACAGAACCATTAGCATTCAATATATCCCAGCATGGCCAAACAAACCTTGTTTCCTTTGCCATCATAGATCTCTGGATATTCTGTCGAGTTGCAAAGTCTCCGAAGAATGGTAGTCTTGCCAGCATTTGCCCGTCCAATGATCAAAATTCTAAATTGTCCAAACTTTTTCATGAGGTCCGGGTCGACATGCTGCATGGAGCCGGCAACATTCGAAGCCCTCTCTCCCTCAGCCGGAGCACTCAAGCCCTTAGCAACAGATCCCGGCAAGAGAGGGTTCGCGACCTGCTCCTCAGCTGCACCCAAGTCTACACCGAGAGTGACCGCATGAGTGTCATGGGATTGCGCCATGGTATTCAAGTCACTTGAGACAACGCTGGGTTGCGTGTCAGATATGTCGGGATGCTGGTCGGGGGCTGGAGATGAGCCTCTATTGGCGATGCGGGATCTGAGGGGTCCGAATGACTTCTTGAGGGCGCGCTTCATTGTGCGAGTGGTCGAGAAAGCTAAGAGATGGGTGGATGCGATTGATCGATCGAGAGATGGTGGATCCGAACAGACGTGGGATTACGAACGCCAGCGAAGGAAGAGCGCACCACGTGGTGAGTCACATGATCAGATGTCGGCCCTTAAGTGAAACCGCAGACATTGCCCAGGAGTATGTCACGGTTGTCCCGCATGGAGTTCTGCAGCACACAATGTCTAGGGCTGATGGAACAACTGGGTCCTGATGGTCAAGTACAGAAAATCCACTGCGAACATACCTTCAAGGATATATAATCTATATTCGCCCTTTGTCCTCGTTCGTAGTCCCGGTATAGAGCGCGGCCCTGTTCTTTCATGCCCGCCATTCTCAATGTTTTCCGCCGTTAGCCACAGCCGGTTTCCAATATGGCGCGAACAGCCTCTTGCTCTAGGGCAGGCCTAGAAGCACAGCGGGACGATATCGAGGGTGGGCTTGGTCGCTCGCAGTACCCGGAGTCGCAAAGGCATGTCATCCAACCTCAAACACCGAGATAACAGTAAATTACAGGTGTATATCATGTATGGTAAATTTACACTACCCACTTTTACCGAGCACCAAGGTCCTCCTGGATCTAGGGTCCCACGCAAATCAGTTTCAATATGGGACATGAGAACGTACTTGACACAATCATGGATGCCGCCACGTCCGTCCGGAAGGTTTCTCCATGGACATCGCGGTCCCTTGTCACGACCTCCACGTCTCCTGTGACCAGCCGAGGCAAGAATGCCTTGATGATGCGTTCACCCTCCGCTGCTGCGGTACAATCATCAGATTCAAACTGGCTTGGGAAAGTATCCTCCATACCCTGTAGTCTCGCGACCGTCGACCAGGGACGTGGGCGGCTGGGTTTCTGCGAAAGAACCTGCGTGTCAATAAAGTCTCCGACATTCTCTCTGATACCCTCGACCAATAATGGCAAGAAATGCCGTGACTATGGATGCTATCGTGTTCGATCGGGCCACGTTTGCTCGAGCGCCTGCATGACCATTCGAAGGCAACCATTTTCTGATGTGGCCATCACACATCACCTTTCTTCTTTGTCTCGTTCCTCGTCCTCGTCCACTGTGCATAAGCCTTGTACTACCGAATTATCAGCTCCACTTTTAACGAAATGTCCGAACAGTTCAAGTCCAATCCGTCCAATCCGTTCTTGAAGGCGTACTTCGTAGTCGAGAGTTGTAGATGCGAATGATGGCTTGGGAAGTGGTGGATCCGCAGAGATGGGTACCGTGGGATTGCACAGGCCAGGGAAAAAGTCCGACTCGAGAAGAGTTTCCAGACGTCATGTATCATGCATCATGGGTGTGTGATGACGGTGCGACAGATCACGATAACGTCCCTCAAGCTTCAAGTTTTCGTCCTGTATCTCGACAGGCCTCGACTCTTCCTGCGGGCTCGTCACACGCGAGGTGCGTCCCTCCCAACTGCCACATTCCCTCATTCATCCCAGCTTCAGACCGCCTACCTGCTCGGCAGCCTCTCCAACGGTACACGAGCCCAACAAGACCTCATCTTCACCCACCCACCCATCCTCGACTCGGATATTGCTTGGTTTGGTGCTGGAATGCTTGTAGCAGGATGGTGTTGTAGCGCTAGATACTTGTGCACTGTATTTCGCTTATTCGTGCATGACTGCAAGAACTTCAACTCTTCCTCCTCCCCAAATGTTGATTTGTATTTAAACATTTATATTTACATCTTGGATGACATTCTCGCTTGACTTGAATTCTGCAAAACGCGTCGTGTATGGCCACTGACCCACCCCTGTTCTGGTCCCGCGAATGTGACGTCAAAAGAAGACCACCAACTAGGAGTTGCTCCTCGCTTCATTTCATTAAGTGAGGTGGCATCGACGTACGTGATCAAGAACAGCTCTGGCCCGCCCCATCAACCCACATCCTCGTCCTCGAGTCCAAATATCTGCCTCAACAACTCCACCCTCCCAAACGGCCTCTCCCTTCCAAGCACCACACCCCCCGCGACGTATTTTCCTCGTGCGCTCTCGATTCTTACTTCGTCGCACAGCGCGCTGTACGCTCCGACGAGCCGCCTTAGTACCTCGCGGTGTACCCGCGCTGCAACGACAGACGAGGAGAGTGGGAAGAGACGCGGGGGGAGATGATATCCGGCGTCGAGAGCCAGAGTGAGAATTTGGAGAGGGCGTTGGTGAGAGAGGAAGGTTCAGTTGCGGGGAGGCGGGAGAGGGGGGTACTGAGCGTTGTGCCAGTCGGTGTCATAGAGACAATAGATGAAAGATTCGTGAATGAGAATCGACACGTGGCGGCAACGGGCACGGACTTGCCGCGGGGTCTTTTGTTTTCAATATGCGTATCGCATCGCTGAGAGAGGTAACCTTAAGGATGTTTTCATACTGCGTTTTCAATGAGCAGGTACACACGAGAGAACATCGAAGACACTTGCATGCTCGTCTTCAAGCAACCGCACCCTCTCCTCGATAATCTCCCTCACCGCCTTCTGTTTCTCCTCCGTGAACGCAAGCGACTCGAGCGCATCCTACAATGCATAGCATGAGCTCACCCAGCCAACGCCAAGTCGAGCAACGAACAAACAGGCGCACGGACCTCAAGATACCCCAGGCAATTCAACACAAACACCGCATGGTCCCACCGTGGACGCACCCGGGCCTTCTCAGCGGCGGCGGCACACATCGTGACGGCAGGATCGACCATGACGTCCAGGATGCGCCGAAAACCCGTGCGTGCCTCGGTGCGGTCGGAGCCTGAGCCCTCACTGACGAGGGAGGAGTCGTAGACTTGCATGATTTCGCGCAGGAGCCGGGCGTGGTCGATGATTGAGTGAGGAGGGGAGAGTGATGGGTCGTCGAGGTCCTGTGGGATGTTGTGTGAGTTGAGGATGTGGTGGCTGGGTGGAGCTGACGAACCAGGGGTACACGGTGCAGGACGCGTCCTTGGGTCTCTATCGAGTCGAAATAGATTTTGTAGCCGACTGCTGTTATCCTAGGTACGGTCAGGCATCGTGATCATCCCTTTGCACAATAGTGGGACGCTTACTCCTGGAGTGTCTGAGAAAGCAGAGATTGATCCCCGATCGTCCGTTCCATGGTGAGCATGTAGTACTGCAAGAGATTCGCAATCTTGTATGACA
This sequence comes from Sutorius eximius, assembly GCA_038089815.1. Lineage (NCBI taxonomy): Eukaryota > Fungi > Basidiomycota > Agaricomycetes > Boletales > Boletaceae > Sutorius > Sutorius eximius. Next base: position 6,473 of record JBBPLN010000573.1, on the reverse strand, counting down.
GAATGCTGCTTTCTTGCGCTCGTACGGTTTGCAAAATTCGAAACTGCATTCAAGTGCGTCAGTCCCACTCTACGTGCTCCGGCCACGACAGTTGCCGCGTATTACACTTCCCTCACCTTGAGCGGCACACAAAGCTTGCCCACGCAAGAATTCCTTCCCCCATTCTTCTTCTTCGCCCCCGTTAAATGTCCGTACGGCACTTACCATGCGTGTCTGACCATTCACACCAAAGAGGCTCTCAAGGAACTCGCATTCCGCAACTATCGCTTGATTCGGACCCACGTAAGCATGTCGCCGATGTACCGAATGGGATCGTGCGCGTGTAGTTCAATCGGTCGCGGTAGCCCAGACGGACCACCGCGCGCGCGAGAGCGTCGAGGAAGAGTGGTAGGGGTGTGCTTTGCCTCGCTTCTGAGAGGAACGTGAGGGCCTCGCTGAACGATCCGGTTGATACGTGTGGTCAAAAAGCGGTGGCCAGTACCTACGATAGTAGTTCGGGCCGCTGCGAAAGCCGACGGATGGCTTCGCGCATCACCGAGCTGACTTCGAGTTGACTTTCCCTTCCTATCCAGCGGAACTCGAACGTCAACCAGCGGTAGATTTTATCGTAACCTTGCTCGAGATACGACGATGTCGTTGACATTATATCCATGCTATGTCCGTCGACCCTCTGAGACCGCAAAAGACGTCATAGCGCTGAATGGCTCACCCTGCCTGGGTCGGGCCATCCTCTCCAGTCATCAGCACCCTACAATTGCTCCAAATTCGCTCGGTCTTGTTCATGGCCGAAAAAAACCGTGCATCAAGTGTAATTTCACGTGAAGTGATCGCTTCGACTTCGTCATCGCTGAGCGTGAAGCGGTCGAGAAAGAGCAGCACGATGGATTTTCGCGTTTCCACCTCCTGCCTTGGATCATCATGCTCGTGAGCACAGCTCACCTGATGAAACTGAGCACATACCTCTCATGTCTCAAGCTCTCTGCTTGCTCGAGCAACGACCGGCTCGCTTCCTCCGTCAACTTGAGCTGGGTCTCGGCATCGTCGCAATGTTGTCGCATCTCCATCACGATCTTTTGCAGGTCATCTAGTTTCTAGCGATCAGAGAGACATCGTGTATATCAGTTGAAAAAAGAAGAGACCGTCGGCGTACTTGATCAACCTCTCCAAATGCTTTCAAGAAATGTTGGCTGCCTTCCGCGAGCTTGTTCTCCAGGTCTCTCTGCATGTTCTTGCGCACGTGCGCTGCTGTTTCGTTGGCCCCATCTACATTGCCCACACCGTCTCTCGGCGCACTTGCTTCAGAATCTAGGTCCCTCCAGCTATCGTCGTCGTCATCACTGTTGGCATTTTTTCCTGAACTCTGTATGTGGGGTAGGCCGGCTGCGGAAACGAATGAAGTATTGTTCCGTCGTCGCTGAGTCTGTGAAGCTCGTCGCGTAGGCCGTGCATGAAAAAGTCAGCTTCGGTTCCAATAGTCCAGTGAGCGTGGGAAGATTGCATATCGATACATGGTATCCTACCTAGTAGGGTATATGGGCGTAGGGTGAGTAGATCACGGGCCATGCGCCCTTTTTCCGCAGCGCCCTGTGACTTGGACGAGTATGCCTTCGCAAGCAAGCCGGTTGTTCTGGAATGGTGAGCAGTCAGCCAAACGTTTGGAAGCCAAGTACAATGCTGACGTGGAACGAAGAGTCGAGAGAAAACGATAACGGGCCTTCCAGCACTGCGCCTGTTCACCAGCAGGAAGAAAATACCATCAGAATCAATAGCCACGGCAGCATATGTTCGATTGCTTTCCTCCCCGATGGAGGGCACCTCGTGAGCGGTGGTTGGGAACGAAAGATACGACGTTGGAGAGTGGAGGATGGCGTGGAGGTGGGAACGCCAATGGAAGTGGGGAGTATTGTCTGGAACATCGCAGTGTCGCAGGATGGGAAATGGGTCGTTGCCGGGACGGAAAGCGGCAAAATAATGGTGTGGAATGCGGAGGACCACCAAAAGCTGATTGCATTTCAAGGACACAACTCGGCCGTACACGCGGTGGATGTCTCCCCGGATGGGGCGAGAATTGCGTCCGGGTCACACGACAAGACTGCCTGTGTCTGGTCGCTCTCGACTGGCGAGCGACTGCTCGGCCCCCTGAACCACTCTTACTACGTTTCCACGGCCAAATTCTCTCCGGATGCACGCCTCATCGCTACTGCCACCTCACACCGAGCCGTTCGTGTATACGACGCTCAGGATGGCCGTCTGGTCGTCGACGTCCCCATTAGAGTCAGTCCGTCGTTCAACCAATCTCTCGCTTGGACCAGCGGTAGCCGGCAACTCCTTGCGTTATCTGAGGATGGAAACATCAATTACCTCGACGTATCCGCTAGGGCGACGCGTTCTCAACGTCCCGCTCACTGTATCCATGCGTCCGGCTGCATCGCTCTCCCGGCCAACGGCCCATTTATCGCAGCTTCCGCAGCAGCATCAGTCTTGTTCTGGGACGCCACAACGCACAAGCAAATCGGGTCTGTTGTCCATCGTTCGAGCCATTTGCCTGATGTGGTGTCCATAGCTATCTCAGCAGAGTACGATGTTGCGATAGGTGGGAGCACGACAATCACTCTTTGTAGTCTCAGTCACGTCCTTCCCTCGTCATACTCGAACAATGTAAGTGCCCTTTCATCAGGCTCTCGTCAGATGGAACACTGCATTGTTACCACTGTTTAGCGCGGGAGGGTGAGAATGGCTGTTCGGGAAGCGACGACCGATTTCCTTCGTTCAGTGCCTGACTCTCGGTCGGAGGACTTGAGTGCGTTTACCAGCACTCCAACCTGCATATCGTTGACGCCGATGCTTATCAGACGCCAAGATTACGTGTCTCGAAGAAACTGTCCGACAGCTTCGCAGCCAACTGTGCGACTCTCAACGCGCAGCTACTCTGCAACAGGATGTCCTGAATGAAACCATCAAGTCCCTTCACACACAGGAGGAGGAACTGAGTACGTCCATCGCCTCTGTGACTCGGCCTTATTGGTGATCTTGCTCACCAGAAAAAAAAAACACGCACCTCGAGGAAACTGTTCAGCAACTTCGCACCCAACTCTTGGACACGCAGCATCGAGCGGATGGCTTCAACGAAACGATCGACTCCCTTCGTGCACAGGAAGACTCGAGTGCGTTTATGATCACCCCGATATATGTTCGTTAACGTCGGTCCATAGGTAACAGAATTGCCCACCTCGAGGAGCAACTCCACTCCCAGAAGGTAGATGCCCAGCGCAGAGAAGATGGCCTCGTCCATATCACTCGTACTTATGAGATGAAGCACCAATGCGAGATCCTGTATGCAGAGGGCCGTGTAGTCGATGCTGCACTCTGCCTCCTTGACATCATCAACATCTCGACTGAGGAGGTGAGAGCCAACAGGCTGATAATGGATTGGGTCGCCGGTGAGTTTGGCGTTCGCATATCTGGACAGCGTGCTCAGCTTTCCCATCAGAATTCCAGACACGATGCTTATCAACACTCGAAGTGCTCGGAAACGAGGCATCCAACACTGAAAAGCACGATGAGGCAGTCGCAGCATACTCTACTGCGTTGTCACTCCATCCATCCACCCCAGACATCCTGTTGAAAAAATGGGCAGGGATGATTTTGGTTCGTACTTCAACCAACGAGGCATTTGTCGCCTCCGCCAAGGTAGGCTCTGTACGACGATCCAAATCCAGAGATTGACAATGTTCTCGGATTAGTTCGAACTTCCGAAACTTCTCGTATATCATGCAATCTGTGATGTTCTCCTAGAGACTGGTCGTGTTTCTGAGGCGGTCGAGTGTTTCCGACAGTTCCAGAGCGAGATACGAGAAGACGCAGGTAGCTGCGATGGACAAAGAGATGCTCCGACAGATCCTTTCCACACAAGAACGAATACTGTGGGGGAGGAACCGAGCTCTACATGCGAAATCGAGTGGGTTACCAGTAAGCGCTCTCTGCTCGCTCGTTGGTCTCCGTGCCGTCTGACATTGAACATCAGACTTCAAGCTACGTTGTGTCAGGACAGCAGAACAACGTGGAGATGCTGCCATGCGGTCTTCTTCATTCAGAGATGCCGTTGTCCACTACATGACTGCATTGACGCTTCATCCCTCAGCGAGAGATCTTCTGACGAAACGAAGTAAAGCGCAGGCTGGGGCTGAGGCGTTGGAACACGCGACGGAGGTCGCTAATGGGGTACGTGTGTCCTGATTGATACCACAACACTTGGTCAACGCAGTCCCAGGCACCACGCCGTTTGACAGAGATGATACGGACTCTAGATATCTTACAATCGCTGTGACACCATGTTTTAGACATAATCTGTAAAACAACAAAACGCGGCTGAGTTTCACCCGACAAGTACGCTGGTGGCACGCAAACTCGCCCATACAAGTCTGAAGTCAAGGGTGCTCGAGTTGCTTGGCCTTGAACGATCCCACCCCTTTGTAGGTCTTCGCATTCCACACCATCACGCGACCAGTCCTCGACCTGATGACAACCGTCGTAAACTTGGTCCGTTTGTGCGAGCGGCCGTGCCATGGGGCTGGGACGCTTGAAGGATTACACAACGGCTACCAAACCTTAACCGTCCTTGGCACTCGAGCGTTCCGATTCCATGGTCCCATGACCAGGAATCCAGCGCTCATATATCTTATTAGATCACATGGGTTCCCAGCATCACTTCGGGCCACCTACAGACGACCATGATAATCAGCATTTACAATTACTCAAGGCTTCCCCGTCAATGTCAACTTTTGGTACCGGAAGCGGGTCGATTTCAAATTTGGCCAGACGCCCAACCATGGTAGTTCCGTCCGAAAATTACACCACGGCTGATACCCAACCGATAGGAAACCCGAGGGCGTTCACATTGGAGGTGGGCGTGAAGGCGAAAAAAGCTGTAATTTATTACTAGTGAGATTAATGGTCCGAGATAGGTGCATGTCTACGGTCGTTTCAGTGGCTGACATGAACAGTGAACTTGCCCAGAATGACGCAGACCTTGAGGAATATCTCATATCACGATAGCAGCGGTTGGAAGGCTGTGCTAGGCTCCCAAGATCTGGGGCCTAGATCGTTTGAGTTGTGGTCTGGTGGCTATATTGATCACTTACCGCTTTTGGTGGTCTGATCACCAGACCATGAGCTTAGGGTGTGAACCGCAGGTACTTTTCTCATCATTCGGCAAGGTCCACAAAGTGACTGGAGGGAGGGAGAGTTGCCGGGGCACTGCCGATGTATCGTTGTGCACCCCAGGCTGAAGGACCTCGAATGAGTGACTGTGGGCGACATTTTAGTTCCGCACATTTGAATGATGGTCGTGGTCACGAATGGCCGCCTTTTGATGAAGTCATGTGAGTTGTGATAGCCGCCGTCAAACCCGAGGCCACCGCAATCGATGTTCACCAGAATTGCTTGACAGTCGCTGGCAGTCCTCACAAGCCACGCATGTGATCATCTGGTCATATTTTTGATTTCCTATCAAAACCAGGAGGTGCTTGTGATGTCTGCTAGCGACTTTTTAATAAAATAGACCAAGTACAGGAACTCTTGAAGGTGTGGGGATGAACTGCAGCTGATTTCTTGGCTCGCCGTCTGGGACAGTAGTCCATGTTTTCCCGGGTGCAGGTAGATCGAAAACAGTTCCACTAGCATTGTGTGGCGTCTGTTAAACTCGGATGGTGAAATAGAAATTCTATTATCATAGGTGCTATGGGTGCGTCACCAGGACAGGTTGAGCGGGACCCGAGATACAGGCAATCACTCTCATTGTCTATGTTCCTCGAAGTAGATTGCTCATGGCCCCTGTTAATAGGAATGTAAATAGACGTCATGCTCCGATAACAAGGACTACCAACCGCCTAGGCGACCTTCAGCAAACAAACAAGGGTATCACGGGCATTGGGGACATGAGTGATGCTATGGAAACATGTATAGTCAGCAATAATTCTGAAGCGATATGTATCCTGTTGCTTCTCGTCTCGCAGCACCGGAACTGTCACCCGCAGCATTTTGGATGAGATCCGTCGGGACACTCTGTAATATAGAGCCAAAGTATTTCGTTGCACCTTGATGTCAGGTACAGAGAAAATGAACAAAGTAAGAAGTGCTCGCCGTTCCAAATTGCCAGTGCCTCTTGGCCAGGTGGCTTGCCTAGTCGGTGCTTGTCATCTCCCGCAAGTCAAAACATATTTCACCGGATCATAACCCTCGGATCACCACTTCCGAGGAGAAAATTAGGGTGAGAATTACAAAGTGGTGGTTATATGTAGTTGCGTGAAGCGATGGACATCGATAACGAGGCACGTGGATGCTGGGCGACTAGACATATCGCAAGTCCGGAAGTAAGTAGACGACCACGTGTACCTTTTTCTATCGCTCTACTACCTGGCTGCATGTCTGCTAGAGGAAGTAGGCAACCAAACGATGGTGAGTACCTGGGGGAA
>JBBPLN010000572.1:0-17178 GCA_038089815.1 Sutorius eximius | reverse complement strand
CCGAGAGTTGGGCGAATATGCGCTGCACAAGTGCGTCCTTCTCCTTGTCCTCCGTGTGTGTAACTGAAACACCCTCCTAGCTACACTGCTGTCAAAGCCGTGCATATAAACCTCGATCACAGGCTGTAAAACATGGCGCAACACAAGAGGAACGAGGAGATGAGAAGTTCATCAATGTATTCTTTCCTACCATCCATTTGTGACTTTTCCGCCTACTGTGTCTTTTTTTTCTTGCTGTGACCATGTGGATGTGCCACTGACCAGTATGTTACACGGAGAAACGTATCATGTAAAAAACTTTGGTCAAAAAATATCTTTCGGCTGTGAATGCGGGAAAATTCTGCTATCGCTATAACGGAACGATCGTTTCACAAGACCTCCCTAGCCTGCTTGTTTGCAACTGGGCTGCGGAAACCTGCGGAAACGACGCGAAGGCAATACCGATCCCGCCTGCACCTTCATCACGTCGGTTTTTGGTCCACGACCCATAGTATGTTATGCTAGCGGGCTTCCAGTGAAGAATTTACTCCTATGCAAAGCGCCTCAAAGCGTGGTACTCGTCTAGCTAGGCTGTCAAGTTGGGTGCGGGAGTGGGATTGACTGGAAGACAAGGGGAAGGATATCCACCACAGCCGCCATCCGGGACGGGTGGCTCTGTGAGGGCTTCAAGTTGCTGGACATCGGGTAAGGTGGACAGATTTTTCGGATCACACGGGCAACCTTTCATTTTACATCTCTTCCCCCCCTCTTCCGAACACTCACAATCGTCAGGACATTTGTGTGGGGGAACGGCGGGTTCATTGTCCTACAGCGTCGCTAGGTAACACATTCTTGCTTTCCAGGTTTTGAACAGACTGACCGACTGCAATTGAACAAATGATCGCGAAGATAAGCACCGTTTTTCACCGTAACCCCCTCTAATTCTGCACGCTATTAGCATCACCTTATCCTCTCGGATTTGTAAAGAATACGGACGTGTACCCATCGCCAGATGGAACGAATTTCCATTTCTCACCGACAGCGACCCCGGAATCTTCAAGGTAAACCTTGTCGTCCTCTTTTTCGTTGACTGATCGGCCGTCGATCGAGATAGTGTATACGTCATCTTCAGCGACATTGTCCAGTGCAAGCTGCGGGGTCAAGCAAGCGTTGACGTTGGAACCAACCATTGGGCACAAGCCGCACAATAAGGAAACCGTACAATCGGAGGATAGGCATCCCCAGGGAGTAAGCCGATTGCGTCTGGTGTACCCCTTGAGGCACCCGAGATAATATGTTTTAGTCCCGAGTGTGACGGTGAGGGTGTAATTTCCAGATGGAAAATTTGGGGGCATTTCTGGTGTCGGGTGAGTAGGAGAAAAGACTGGCCGAACGTGTCACTTTTTATATGGGTACGGTCGGATCTCGTTATCTAGCCCCATCGCCTTGGACTGAAGATGCTCCTGTCTGCCGCGATCAAAGTTCAATCAAGCGCGCGGGTCCCATGCACCTGATTCCTGTTCAATTTGTCCTTTCCACCATTTGCCGACCAGTTCTAGAACGAGGGTCACGAACCCGGGTGCGGAATGATCAGTGAGTCGTGGCAAGTTTGCTATTGGAACCAGGTAAGAACGCCTCTTGGGTTTCTGATCCAGTCCAGATCTGTAACACTTGCCTTCAAACGAAAATGCACAGAAGGACATCTTCGTTCCAGCTCTGCTCCGGTGAGAGTGTACCACCAGACCAGCACGAACGCACGGGTTACTAGTCCGGACTCCGAACTTCCAAGTCGGCAAACTTTTACCAAGTTAAACTTCGACCTCAGCCACTGGTGACTAATTTGTATCACGACTTTGTAAATTTTTTTGCTCGTTCAACATTCCCCAACTTCTATTGGATGGCGCTATAGGGCCCACTCGACAATTAACTGGGAGCGTGCAACGATCTCCCCGCCAGTCACGGTCCTCAGCCAAAGAACATGTTCCAGACGACATTGAAATTTGAATATCGTTTGTCAGTTCTTGGAGCGTGGATCCGGCTAACCTTGCCATGACCTAGTCTGGTGATTGTCCCGTCTATGAAGTCACCAGATTATTGGATCGTTCTCACCGACCTTGATTTCGGCTTTATCCGATCAGTGTCGAACGCTGAGCGCTGTACACTGCCTTATTAACGTTCTATTCAGGATCCAGCCGATTGACGCCGAACGTTGAGCACTGCTCACCGTACGGTCTTGGCGTTCTTCAGTAAGTCTGGCGAGTGCCCCCGAAAACTTTGTTGCTGCAACGAATCGATAGCAAATTTAAATCTTTATTGGATGTTCCTGTGGACATGAAAGAACGTGGAGGCCACACGCACCAGGAACAAGTTACAACATGCACTGGTGTCAACGGGCGGGAGGGATTTAAAAGCTCACTCGATAGTTGACTTTTCATACCCAGGCCACCTTCAAGATGGCCAGCAATGTTTTGTATCTCCAACAAATCGGATTCTGCCAAGGTTAGTCACCTGAAGGGTACTTTTGAACGTGGCAGATGCTCAATCTATCTTCTATCACTGTCAGTTGCAAGCGCTGCCGCATTGCTATACGATTGTTGCATGTTTTGAGAAATCATCTATTATACTCAGAATCGAACCGTTTTCCCATTGTCTGTAGTGCTTACACTCGGGAGAGAGGTAAGGCTCAGATGTTCGTCAGATATCAACGAGATGCTGATGCACTGATTAGGTTGACCTGATCTGGGTGGGTGATACTCTTCCTCGCCCTTCTTTGATTGACGTTGCGAAGGCTAGAGAATGGAATCTAATCACCCTATTGTATGCCATTGTGCGCTACTTGAGTTTTTTCTTGATACTGTACGTCCGCAGAGTCTACTGGGGACTTGATTTAACCAGACCTCAGGGACAACTTTCTTTGTAAGAAAATTTGAACCATCAGTTTGCTTGACGTGCTTATACATGTAGATATGGGTAACATCCTTTGGAGTGCACACGTGAGTTGAATTTGACAATTCTGGCACATCTGGCTGAATCCGACTGGCAGGAGTAAGAAACCTCATCGCGCGTAGAGATGAAGGATCTAACCGTTTTATCGCGCTTTCATTTCTCTATTCTAGATGTAGGCTACGAGTTTTTCCACTAATTCCCTGTGACTGACAGATGATTGATGGTGGTCGACCCTCAGGTCTCGCATGGTATCAAATTCGTATGTGGGGTCCATACATCTTCCGGGTCGCCATGGACAGTGGGTTGTTCGGTTTTTGCACTCTGTTAGCTATGCCTGAGATAATCTTCATAGTGATTATGATGAAAAGGATATGCACCCTGAGCCACAGTTCAAGCAGCTTTTTGAACTCACCTAAATGGGTCCTGGCCGTTATGGCGACCACATTCGTTGCGAAGTATGCCGCATCTGCCACTATGTTACTACTGGCTATGGGTCCCAGCAGCCATCTCACTTGTAAGTACTGCGGAGCAGAGACCGACCGCTTCCTAACAGGAAGCTTACTTTCCAGCCAAGGAAGCTAATATATCAGGCACGCATGTGTGTGGCACCACGATTCCGTCGTCAACATTCGTAATCTCCGCCCAATTTCCTACCCTTGCTTTTGAAGTCTTGCTTTTTGCTCTCGCGTTCAGTTACTTCGTCGCGGATGTTTGGGAGTTGTGGCGTTCCAAAGAACCCAGGACGTGGAAAGTAAACGACCTTTTGCAAATCTTAGTTCGGGACAGCACCGTTTATTTCGCGATGTACGTCTATCTCGCCTGTTTCGCCTTGACTGATCCTGACGTTCTCAGTAATGTCGCGGCTACCGCCTTGGACGTCGGAAAAACTATGAAAACTATGCTGCGCCGGTGAGTCCACTGTTCAATTTCTATGCCAAAGCACCCGGATGTACCAAATCAACATTACAGGATATCTATATCGCTGTATCGATGGCACTGCAGGCCTTCCTTCCATATTGTTTTGCCCCTCGGCTAGTCATCAATGTAAAGGAACACGAAAATAGGGTACATATGAGTGGGCTTGGGGGAGAGCTCGGCGACATACGATTGAACGATGGTTTCGGCCATCCTTGGGGGGGGGCTTAGCAGAATTAGGGGATTTTGCATGGATAACAGACCAAGCCAAAACCGTAGAGTATGTTTCGAGTGTCAGTGATTCTGTAATAATCCCTCGCTCGATAGTGGCACTTCGACTGGCTGGATGTCACTTTGATGCCTATCGTTGACCTTTCGATGGGACACCGAAGCTGAACGGGTGTGGTTTATTATTCCCCTTTGGTTTATGCACGAGCAGCAATTTTACGTTCGTACTCAATGTCAAGCCTTTCCAGTGGGTATGGACCGGATGATCTGTCTCCGTGGCCCCGCATTTCATGCGCTGGATGCTACGGCATCTCCTAATTTGGAGACTTGATGTTCCCAGACAAGCCGTTCATGTCCGTTGAACCTCTTTCGAGGTTCTCGTACCGTTCAAGACCCGTCCGATGAAAAACCGGATATCTAATCGGCAACGGCCTGGATGAGATATGTAAATAAGAACATGGGAGCCTTTTGCTGCGAATAAGGCCATCAGCCTCTACCTGTCAGTCATTGGTGGCCCTAGGGAGTGGAAAATTGGTGACAAGTTATGCTGGCGAGTGGCCTTGCTGTGGCCTAGCGCACTGATCACCTAAGGGTCACGTGGTATGACGTAGCGTAACCAAAGTTTTGATACGTTTTGAAGCGTTTTGATCAGTTGGCAGGTTTCCGTCCAGGTCGCTATCTCCTCTGAATCTGCGAGGCGAGCCCCCGTGGACATGCCTGAAGGTGACCGACAAGGAGGCAGTCATCCGAGATCACACAGGCCACCTCTTCGACTCAGGATATGGTCTGAGGAAACAGAGCTAGTTGCCGATCATCCCACTGCTCCTGACTCGTTAGATGACACGGTGGGCGAAGCCACCAGCAAAGAAAATACTGTTCATCCGGATAATTTCAACAACGGAGCGAAGGCTACTGCCGCTTCCTCTCCTAGACTTTCGTCCCTTTGGCATTCCGCAAAGCTTCCCGGCTCATTGCAGTGGATCCCTGCGAATTGGACGTGGTCAAAATGGAAACCAGTTATACGGAGCGCCGTGGTTGCTTGGGTCTGTCTCTTGTTGTTTCTTATCCCAAAGACATTGAATGTGATGGGACAAGTGAGGATTTTCCCTTCCTATTGCGCATTCGCATATCCTAAAGGATGTTCAGGCAGCTTTCCTGATTATCATAGGTAAACTATTAGGCACTCCACCCCGAGCCACTTCCTGAGCTAATCGGCACAGCTTCGTTTCTCTCCCCTGCAAGTGACCCGTTTGTTTCTGTGCTTCAACGGGAGTTTGGAATCCTAGCTTTCGCAACATTTGGTTGGGCGTTAGTAGTTCGAAAACACCCGGCAATTGACCCGACAATTGATATTTTCCACAGTTGGTCCTGTCTAGCCATGAAGTTGGCATACATCGCGCGGTCTAATAAGGACCCAAGTGCGTCGCTTGCAAATATCTTGACTGGCCAGTTCCTCGAACCAGCTGTAAGTAAACTGGCTATCGTCAATTATAATGATGACATACATGTGAACCCAGCCGACTATCATAATGGGTGTATTTCTCTTCGTCGCAAGCTGCTTTTTCTTGTATATCAAGTCACGTGCGGGTCCTGGGCCACTCACGTTTGCGTGTATATTCGGATGTATTTGCGTTGGTAAGCAACAAGAGTCCCCCATTCGCTCAATAAGGCTAACGATAGGTGGTGCAGATATTTCTTTGATCACAGCTGCATTGTTTCCATACCCCTACTATATGGTTTGTCAACAGGTTGTATATTGACACGCGATTGACACAGGCTCAGGCCGGGGGAATTATTGTTCTTCCATTGGCCTTCCATTCAGCTGTTGCTCTGGTTCTATCCCTTGTATTGTTCCCAACCTCCGAAACAGCCAAATTCGCTACGCGTCTGCAAGATGTCTTGTCGTCCCTTGTCTCCGCGACAGACGAACACCGCCAGCGTCTTCAACAAGATGTTACTGCTTCCGAATTTTCTGCGACCCCAATAACGGAAGCTATTAGCAGAGCGGAAGGTGCACTTGCTATGCTCGCATCTGCCGCCCACCTGCAAAAGCTGGATGTTATTTACTCTCGCTTTGCACCTGCGGATTACACTCAACTTCACTCTCTGACGAAGCAACTTATTGTCAAGGCAAGTGGCATGAGTGTGTATTACACACTAATCGACCCAACAAGAGAGAGATTTCCCATCACACCTGTTCCATCAACTCCTGCCACGCCTGTAATTTCCTCCCCGTCGCATTCTCGACCCCCATCCCCAGGCCATGACCAAGCACTCGCCAACGCGGAGCAGGCGAATGTTCGTGAATTATTGAGTTCCGGGCCAGAGAAACACCCGTCCCATCGTCATCACTCCACTCCTCAAGTGCATCAGCCTAAGGGAATATTCCATCGTAAACGGGTACACTCGCCGCACGGGCACACTACTTTCCATCACTCCAGTCGTTCACACAGTTCGCTTCTCCATTTAGCATTATCTCGCGCTACGAGAACGGAATCCGCCGTAGGGGTTTTTGAATCTCTGCGTTATCTCAACCTTGAAGCAAAGCACATGTCTCACCCGGACTCGGAAGCGCATGTTGCGAGGGCCGCCCAGCTGTTGAGCGCTAGCTGTCAGGACTTGCTCAAAAGCTGTGAGGACGGTCTCCAAGGCGCATGTGACTGGCTTGGTTCTATCCTAGACAATCGTTTCGATTTCTGGGTAAGCAGAGAGGAACGGCACGCAGTTCACATGGACAAGGTCCGGAAATACGAGGATCTACACAGCAAGATGTCATCGAGTTTGGATGAGTTTACAAAGGAAAAGAGGTTTTTCTTACATTTGGATAGAAGGTTATGAAAGCTAATGGTTATGACCCAGGTTCGGTGTCTTGGAGCCTTACCGGGCTTTACTCACTTCACCTGATGATGCGTTGATGGAGCGTGACATCACGCCACATAGACATCTCTTTAATTGTTATGTCTATCAGTATCATTTGATGCAGTTTGCCACGAGTATCAAGGACCTGGTACGTGAAAGCATATCCATGTTGCCCTCAAGAACGTTTATCTAGTTTCTTAGCTCAGTGAGTTGATACGCCTGGAAGCCGAGAGAAAGGCCCCGAGAGTTTGGTTTCCTATGATCCATTGGTCGAGGTTAGTGCATCGAACGACATGGCAACCATCCGAGATGGTGGAGAAAGATGACGACGAGAATCCCGGTGTGCCTCTCATGTTACTTGTGTCCTAGAATTCTAACGGACCGCTTATATCTGTTAGATATGATTCCTGGCTTGGATTTGACGCCGCCGACGGATCTCGGACAGGCGATTCGTAGAGATCCCGATGTATTGCCTCCCCGAAATGCACTGGAGAAGACTGTGAATTGGATTTACCATTTAGCAAGAGAGATCGGAGGAGGAAATGCCCTTTTTGCCCTGAAAGCCGGGATTTTGACAAGTGAGACACCCCGCTAACTTCCCCGGATAGGAGAATCCAGGTACTGATCTGATTATAGTCATTCTGGCGTTGCCTTCGTTCCTCGAGTCATCTGCATATTTCGCGTATGGTGAGGGTGTTTGACGTGAAACCAATTCTACTTCGCACTGACTACGTTTGAAAGAAAATAAATTCGTATGGGCCATGTGAGTATGTGTTACTGGTGCTGCGAGGTTTGGGTACCTCAACCCAGACAGTATCATGGGCCAGCTTACTCTCGCTCGGTTCCGTGGGGACACCACCTTCGGACTTGTCGCGCGGATATTCAGCACTTTCGCAGGTGGACTCATTGGTACGGTGATATGGTTCGTGCCCATCAAAATTAACGAATACAACGGACCTGTTGACCGCTCATCAGGTATATATCAACAGGATCCGGCCAAGGAAATGCCTTCGGTTTGGCAGCTGTCTGTTTCGTCTGCTTCCCATTCATTTTCTTCCTCATCCTCTATTGGCCTGTTCCTCCAATGACCAACTTGATCACATGGGTTACGACTGCCTTGGTACGTCAAGTAACCACGAATCATGTACACTGACGCCTGACTAAACTGCAAGGTATTCGGATACTCGTACCAAGATACACATCTTGCTTCAGCGGCCTCACCAGGATATGGCATTGACGTTGCTTGGGTAACACCGTTGTTCGATTCCCTATCCCTTCTTTCTTATCTCCTTGATCAGCGACGATTTGTCCTCGTGACAATCGGCGTGGTGGCTGCTGGGTAAAGCTTCACTCGCTTCAGCACCCCCTATGCTGAGTATTTGCAAAGCGTATTCTCGTTCTTTCCTCCTTCGACAACGATTCGTCTATATCAACGAAAGACCCTGGCGACTACTGTGGCGGAAATCGGGTCCGTGTACTGTTCCGTGATCTCATTTGCGAACACGAAAAGGGAAGGCGAGACCAGTATAATCGTTCAACACGTCCTGGCTATTCTAAGCAAACTGAAGAGGTCTATCGTGGTGAAACAAAATGTTGTATATGAGGTCTGTCTACGACATCCACATTGTTCTACATGTATGCGCTCACGTCTTATAGTTCTCACTCCGGGGTAAATGGCCAGCTGAGAGATATCAACGGATTCTGGAACTACAAATGTGCGGTGTATATACTCGATAGATTTTATTCCATTGCTTATGGACTTCCACAGCCAATTGACAAATCTGTTGTCTTACCTGGCATCGGTCCTAGAGCAAATGGAGCCCGCATGGGCACACGCATTCTTGAGGCGAACACGATTGTCGGATGCAGACTTCCAAGGCGACATGTTGGCTGTCATCAGTACGTGCTCCCATTTTCATTTTCTTGTCAGTATTTCCCTGAGGCCCCCGTTAGGTCTAATATCGTCTTCTCTTCGGACCGGGAACCCCCTTCCCCAAGTAAACCCATGTCCACTCCTCAATCGTTTCTTGGAGCGTGAACACGGCCTGAATGTGGTGCATGAGGAGTCTGAAGAAGATTTTGGCTTGCCAAAAGTGTTGACAGAAGAAACCCTGGAGAGCTTGCAGTATCTGTGCGTCACCGCCTCAACCTCTTCGATTACGAATTGTTCTTCATCGTAGAGCACGCCTTGCAGGATTTTCTGTGTCGGCGTGTCGACCACCTTTGGTATCGTCACGCGTCTGGACAAGCTGATGGTTGCAGTCAAGGAACTGGTCGGCGAACAATACCACATCGATGGGATTGTTCTTCCTTTGTATTATCGCCGTAGACACGGGGTGGAGATGCGCTCCCGCGTGGAAACATTGCCCTGACCGAGCGCAGCAAAACTGTATCACAATGTAAGATTTCGATGTATGTTCATCGCTAAAACTCTTCTCTATGCGATCGATACTTTGGCTGGTGGCCCTTGGAATAATCTGTGTGGTGACGAGTCCCCTCGAAGTTGACGCCCGGTTTGATGGTTACATTCCGAATGCGGAGTAAGATACAAAGCTCCACCGAACACACCCGAGTCTCTGTCTCTTTGCCACACGATCATCGACGATGGATGAGTAACGATGGGTCAAGAAAGGCTCCCTTCGCAAGCGGAGAGTAAAACGAATGCTAAGCTTTTAGCTACTAAATGCGGAGAGAAGACATGCGGGCGCCTAGGAGCACTTGTTAATACCATTGTCCAAAAATAACTTTGGAGACTCCATATTGAGGGAGGGCCACTGGGGCGAAGCGGAACCTACCACAAGCAAAAACGACTTTACTAGGCTGTTGTCCGCGCACCTGCCAAAACATCGCTCTCTGCGGAAGTTTAATATTGCACTCCGAGTCAGTCGCCGAGACAGGTCGCGACTCGCGACCACAATCGAGTCAGAGGCTTTTTGATCATCTCCAAAAGAAAATGATATGGTCCAACTGCATTCCGAAGTTGTGTCTCAGTCTGGAGAACGCAAGAAACAGGTTGATCAATTCATCCACAGGAAAGAGGAAACCGTGGCACGGAGCGGGCTGTGGAAGACATTCTGATAGCATTTTCGGCGGGGCGAAGCGCTGAACCGCTCTCCGAATCAGAGACCCATCAATATTTTTATTTCGCCCGCCGAAGGACCCTTTGCTACCACAGTATCACCTCGGATCACCGGACAATAAGAAATAAGGCAGGAAGAACACCCATCAGAACGTGGGCCCCTTGTTAATTGCTCAGATCTCCTTTTTCATTCTAAGTGTCTGGCTTTACAGGATTCTTAACGACGACCTCAATCTAATTTCACACCTGGGAATGATATGGTCATCCTCGAATGCATGGTGTACACAGAAAGAGATAGGAAGGCTTGGCGGACAAATTGGATCCGCTTTATTGTGACCCATTGCACGAGCATGTCATCCAAGAATGGAATAAAACAGCACCCCAGATCTGCCACGGTATGCACGAAAACGAAGGTGGGTTGTGTGCTCTGGGCCTTTGCTTGCGGTGCGGTTACCACTTGGATTACTGACCGTATCAACGGCAGAAATATGTCCACACACCGTAACAGGTTTAGAACCCACCTTCGCGGGTGGTAGGTCCCCTAGGGAACAGTCGGGGAGAACCTGTTTGAAGGGCAATCCTGGAAATGTATGCCAAAGACGTTGATGTCTGACTCTGGAACCTTAGGCTTTAGCCTTGTGGGGAGGCTAAGAATTTGTGCACGAAAGTAAGTGTGTCATACCCCGCCTTTCGCTACGTAGGACAATGGGACACCACACATAACAGTTTGTAAGGGCATGTCGGTAATTGGGTCCAAGCTATGTGAGTCGCCTTGACTTACTTTGTGTGCCCGTAGTAGTTGACGTTGCTGCCTAGTTGCCGAGGTCGGTAGCCAAGGTGTCAAAAACTCGGATGTGTTGGACGTGTCAGAAGAGGCCTTTTCTGTTCGATGTTGATATTGCGATGTGGCCAGCACCCGCATTCCAATGCTGCCAACCTGACAGCATGAACCCTTCGTCAAACGCAAGTCCAAGACGCAGATAGTTACATACCTAAACAAGCACGATTCATTCACGAACATCGGACACAGCCAATATGTTTAGTAAGAAATCAGAGCCTTCTGGTTGCTCACACGTTTTTTCTATATGTACTGATATGACAGCTCAGGTTGCGTCCTCCCCCTTTGGAATAAGACCTGGGACACCACCGGAGAGAATTGGCGCCTCGTTAGAGAACAATTAACAGACACTGCCTCATCCGGAGCTTCTCCATTCCTGTATTTCCAGTCTAGGCTGGATCCTCACCGCCAGCTGTATGCGACGACACCCACCCGCAGTCCTGCAGGCATTGCAGCAAAGTGTGTATGTACCTTCCGTAACAACGTGCACATTTCTGGAGACCCACATCAAGACCTCGTGCGTGATGTTGCAGGTTGACGGATGCAAAATTTACAATTTGCTCTCCGATAACTTCATACTATCACTGGCAGCCGTTCTCTCATGGCATATTCCCGGACAAGGCTGTCCAGAGTGCGAGACATGGACTACGTACTCCCTCACGTCGTCCACGCTGTAATCGTTACTTACAGGCCCGGCACCCGTGTCTGGGGAATTTTCTGATTTCTGTAGTTTTAGCGACGTCAAAGAATCGACAAGGAACCCATGGCATGATAAGCGTATCGTTCCACGTAGAAAATCTGGGACTCGCAGGTTTAACGTGGGACTGTCCTGTCGTCCTCGTTTTACTATCCGGACGTGGATATTTCTTCTAACGCCACCTCACAGCATTAGAATTGTCGTATCGTCCCACAAACGAGCGAATAGTAACTCACTCAATTATGTTGGGCGCAAGCCGTCGGCGTGGCCGTGCACCACGCCATACGATCATTAATCATGCAACGACGGCCCCCATGCGGAAGTTCTAATTTCTGATCGGCAGAAAGGCATCGTGTCTCACTTCAAAGGGGATGAAACACAGGACGGTTCAATAAAGCCACCCTATGCACGATCGTGCATGTCAATATCAGCCGCTACAACCACCGGCGTAGGCCTTGACTACGTGGCATCTGACCCCGAGCCCTCGCAGTCAACACGTATTGCATAGCCCTACGCTCCCCGTTGCCAAGGGTTTTGAGGCTCCCGGAAACAAACGACGTGATGCATGCTTCACGCTCCTGTGTGATGAGATGGAAGAGAATATCCAACTTGAGTCCCATACAGTAGAATGGGTGGAGCGTCCGCCTCTCCCGCGTCCGCCTTCGCCGCGGGGGTGCGGTGATCGGTTCATGGGTAATGTTCTATAGAAAACCTAAAGATAACCGGACATTCCATAGCGGCCGCCTTAGGGTATTACGTAGAACTAGACTTCTCAGTTGCTACATAATACTTGATACCAGTTGTCCAAAAAACCTAAAGATAGCTACAGTGATGTCACGATGTGCTATTTATATGTACACCGGATGTTGCCTGGTTGTTGGCATGCGTAGCGAACTACAGCGAAGGAAACGGATCGGAGGAACAGAGTGGAGATTTGTCGCCGATCGGCACTGAAGTACTGATCCCTATTCGCCCACGCAATCGACTATCGTTTCATCAGAGATCCTCTATAGGCTGCACGCCAAGTAGGCGATTGAAAAGTCCATCGAAGTTTCCTCGGTTCCTTTGGATGGGTCAATCACTGAACCAAGACTTCACATCGGTGAGGATTTACTGTGTCTCACCACCTTCTGTTTGTGGATGATTACTACAATACTAATATAATATGGTCCGAAGGAAATATGTACTTAATCCCAAATCAATAAGAGACAGGTTATCAATACATGTCTAGTTGTGTTGTTGAACGAAACCCAAAAGACGCATGTACGTATCTCTGAAATCGTCATGATACACTGTTTGAATGATAGCTATTCCTACACGGACCATCCCTCCGCATTGTTGAATATGCTACGGCCGCCTGCCGCTCCCTGCTGTCTCAACTTTTTCGCAACGTACCATCATTGTAACCGCAAGGGTCGTGACGCGGGCCTCCAGTTCCGCGGGACGGGTTGCCCTCAAGCGGAGCGCAAGCCCCAATCATGACCGATATAGGACTGCCATCTCCGCAGAAACGATTCCGAGCCCCACACTTGTCATCACCAAGAGTGGCAAAAGATTCCAAAAGGCGAAATCTCTCTGCCTCACGTGGATTCCCTTTTGTCCCAAAATGGCCTGCCAGAGCAGACCCGCGAGCGAAGCTGAAAACGTGAAGCTGACGGCGCCGATGTTCGACGCTATGGCAAGTGCAATGGCAGCTGCACGATTGGCATCGTATGGGAGAGCGGCTGCACGAACTATTTTGGTGAGGAGGATGGTAGCGCCAATGTTGGTGCCCGAAAGGTTGCACAGGATAACGCCAAGGACGCCAATCAGCCAGATCGTGGGGTGAATTTGTTTGTGAGACGCCCGAACGAGCCAACCGGCGAACACGTTTACCCATCCCTGGTGATTGAGCGCTTCGATAAGGATAAACTGTGAAAACGCAAAGGGGACGAGGGCAAAGGGCAGTCGTGGCAGGGCGGTAATGAAGGTCGGGAAGCGTTCGTCGAGGCGATCACATAGACTGTTCATGCGCGACCGACACAATCTGAAAATATACGGCAACTTGATCTCCGCTTGGGGAGAGGGGTCTGGCGGCGACTCCACTCTGGACTTGAGCTTGGGAGAGGAAGGATGTGACCCAACGGCGGTTGCTTCGTCAGAAGGAAAAGACGGTGGTCTTTCCACATCGCTAGGTGACGGATGGTGCGAGGGGTCATTCTCCATGCGTGAGTGATTCCCGATCGTGGGACCTTCCACAGCATTGTGCGACCCGCGACCCAACATCGGAATACCGTGAGAGTATCGATAATAGTCCCATCCAAGATCGAATAGGAATTTCCCAAAAGCAAAGGGCAAGCTGATCATCCAAACGTCGATTCCGAAGAAACTTACGACGAGGCACAGGATGAGCGTTGCACCAAGCATGAAACTGCCCACAGATGCACCAAAGGGATCCAGAAGAGCTGATCGGGGGTTTCGACGGTCGGCACGCTCCAATTTCCGCGGGACTTGCTTGCGGAACTGGAATGCCAGGGCAACGAAGCAGAAAAGGTTACACGCGAGAAAAGGGAGGATGGTATATGCTGTGAAGGCGGCGTTGTTGACACTAAATCCTTCACAGATGACCACCTTGCATGAGCTCGTTTAGGATATACGAACGTAATGTGGGAAACAAGACTTACATTCGTGGGATTCCCCACAAACAAAACCATGCTGGCAGTGTTAGCAGCAGCGAACTCAGCCATGATCCATGCCATCGGGTGGAGTTTCGCAGCTTCTGTGTAATAAACCAAAAATGCGGTTCCAGAGAGGATGACGGGATCATTGCCGAGTAGAATCGAGAGAAGAGTGAGCATGACATAGAAATAAAGGTACAGCTTCCATCCATTGGAACCACCCATGTTGCTGACCCAAAACGCAGCGGCCTGTAAAACACCGGTGATGTCGAGGGTGACGGCCATGTAAGCCAGTGAGAAAAACAGGATGAGGATGTTATACGGTTTGACGCCCTCTGTGCCTACGATGCCGTTACGAATGACTTGAGGGTCAAGACATTGTGCCGCCCACAGTATGGCGATGGCGAGAATCGGTGCGGTGGTGAGGTTTATTGGTATTCGTGGTATAGGACGTGGGGTGGGTATGGAGACCGGACGGATGACGAAGAAGATGGAAATGATGAATACCACCAAGGTGGCGATAGCGTATCCAGAGGCCATGGGGGGTAACTGAGCTCAGAGACAGAGACACTGTAAACTGAGTGGGGGACTGTGAATAGGGAAGAACGCCAGGGTGTTGATATAAGTGTACCCACATGGAGCAACTTCACGTATAGGATCACCGGAAATGCAATGCTGCTTTCTGATCCAAAGCGTGGGGGTATAAAAACAGGAATTGAGATGAGCCGTCGACTAAATATACAACGGTAGGCCTCCGTTTCCATGTGGAATGTGGAATGTTCGAAAAGAACTCTGGCGATGACCGTCACTTATGTAATCATAACCCCAACTCGATCAAGAAGCTGAGCTGACACGAATAAAACCGTCCCTTTTTGCCCAACCAGCCTTCGCATGATTCCTTTCCTTTGACGTTGATATGACGAGTGTGTGGACCCACTGCTGGAATGGCATAGCGTGAGAAATTCGAGTGGTCTACGCGGTCCGTATAGCAGTTTAGTGCTGTCCCGTTTCACGGCGGAAGCCGCTCGCCGATGCTATCGTGCCCGCCTAGAGAGCGGCGATGAGCCGGAGTGCTACGCGTCCAGGTCCAGCTCTCAACGGAGATTGGCAACACCACGATGTGTTACGACTCCAGCCCATGAGTATTGCCGACCTTGCTCCACGAAGGCATGACTGGTGAGCACCAAGTGAGAATAAGCATCACTCAATCGAATTCATCACACGAGACAAGTTACTAGCTATAGCGGTTTCCTCCGCTGGCCGTCACGCGTCATGGGGCATGTTTGCGATGACCATGGTCCGACACTGCCTAGAGGCCGCCCCTTGATAAGCCACAGGTTTAATATTCACGGCGCGCGTCGGACCCCTGAAAGTCGGTTATATCGATTACTAACTGCCTGGTATATAGTTCTTGCCGCCAACCGGCCAGTCTTGGAAATCAATGAATCATCGATCCTCAACATACACGTTCAAAGACTCGTAACTTCGCTCTGGCAAATCGATAGGCGCAACCTGAACGCAATCTGTCAATGATTATGTCGACGTCCGATCGATGACGCGATGACGAATCAGTTGCTCATCCTAAGCCGCCCATATTGTTGCATGCGGTGGGCACAGGTAGGTCAGATCATTAGCCGACAACGAGGGTCCAAAGATCGATGCACAGCTTGTGGCAGTTGTTAGAGTGCTAGTGAACGTTAGAAGATGTCGACTCGTTGACGTCCCATCCGATGAGCTGGACCTTCTCGGTTGACTTTGGGAGAACCAGCGGTAAATAAAGAGGAGCCTCATCGCTAACCGCTGAAGTTGAATCGCATCAAGTCTTGATATTCCGTAACCTCCGACGCCAGGGACGGGGAGGCCAGGGAACGATAGACATCCTGTGAGTGTAACGGTCTCGTCCCTTACCCTACAGAAGGAAAACATTAAAACCCTGCCTTGCACATTCCCGTTTCTATTATCCTGTGTCCTTCCCTCCAACTGGAACGATCAGATCTTATGATTGTCTCCATCCCAAGTGACTATATGGTGCCAGGCCAACAATTGACTCGATATGTAGTTGCTGTGTTCGCTTCTCAAGTGGAGAGAACAATCACTAGTCACTCCCGAAGATTGGCTTTTCAAATCCACATACCCATTCAAGTAAATAGTGTCCGTGGAGCAGACAAAGGCACCACACGCCTAAAAGGCCCTCGACCTGGCCCCAGAGAACCACACGTAAGATAATGAACTTAAATAATCGGACCTGCTCGCGAAATTCGAAAAACATATTCGAGCTGCACTCATCATTACACACTTGTACACGCAGCGCTGACAACAATGCGGGCTTACGCATGCGAACAACACCGGATACACCATGTACTGAAGCAACAGAACGCAGAACAATGACAGTCACTTCGGTGCACTGCGTGATGGACCTCTCCATGTTTTCGAACCAGACGATGTGTACAGTCTTCCTGCGCCGCGGCCACATCCTGACAGCGCATAAATGTCAAAGAGATGAACGAACTTAAAACCAGATCTGAGTCAATGCTCGAGACCTCGTAAAAACCTCGTGAGCTCATGCTAGTGACCTCGATACACTCAGTATAATTGGTGGTAAAGCATGAAAATTGTCGGCACAGATGCCAGCATAACAAAACTGGAGAAATTAACAAAGGATAGTCACGTGAAAGTCCACAGAGCTTCCATGCAGCGTCGAATCACCTAGAGGCTGAAATGCAAAGAAAGCACAGGATCGGATATGTAAATCATGCCATTTTCGAGTCGACGACCTCCAAATTGGGGGGAGGGGGGAATGGTGCGAACTCTGTAAACCGTGAAACCTTTGAACGGCGGAATGGACTGGCCCGCCTTCAGTGGGATAGGGTGGCTGTCATGACTGGTCATGACTGGTCTCAGACTGGCTCTCGTCATTTTCCTTGCCGAAGGACCCTTTTTTGCCTCTTTGGGCCAACTTCAGCCAATCACAGCTCTCCAA
>JBBPLN010000571.1:0-17181 GCA_038089815.1 Sutorius eximius | reverse complement strand
TTCTTGTCATTATTTAAAAATGTTTGTTTTCCATTCTCCGGAAATAGGGTGCTCAAGTCGTCTATGGCACCGTGCTCAAGCCCGTTTTGGCAAACGTCTCGGGATCTTCCCGGGCTGTTGTACCCACGGACACGGTCACCGCTGAAGGACTGCGCGACCGCGTGAACACGGCGACCTCTGACTAGTAGGGGGCTGACCGCCAGTGACTCGGTGTTTCCGCCCGTTAAGCGTGTTTCTTACAATTTCCCTTGTTTCTCTTTTTCCTTTTTTGTCCTGTCTCACTCGTTTGTGCCCGAGCGTCGGTGACTGCTTCTTTATCCAACGATGTTGTAATGTCAGCTATATGGCCCACATAGACATTTTGTTTCGGCTTGAGCCTTGTGACATGAAATATGATCTCGACGCATGGTAGTCCACGCGTACGGTGGCCTGGTGATGAAGTGTGCATCAAAGATGTCGGGTCACTTGGTAACTGATAAAACTTCCCAAGGTAAGTTGGTCGTCTGCGGTACCGCCACAAGTGTTCTATATTTACGTCGTCTGGGCTGATAATCCTTTCGGGACCGCGGCTCACGGCTCACACGCACGACTCGTCGGATGGTAGGTGGTGTCAAGTTACAGGGAATTCTGTGCACTCAGAGGCTTCTACTTGAATGCGTTCTCCCTCGGTTCCCGTCATGTCCTTTTCAAATACATCTAGCACTGGATCATCGATATCGCGAAACGCCTTACAGACGCGTTAAAAGCGACTTTAACACTCGACTGCCTTTCCTTAGGCGATCAAGTTATCGAGCCATAATTCAAAGATAAACCGAGTCATCTCGACGCAGAGGCGTCACTCACGCGAGGCTCTTGATATCGTCCTCGGTCCAAACGTCCACGATGAAACTCGAAGCACGGACCCGGTGCTTACACCACCCTTTCCACACGATGTCTCAGGCGACACCGCCTGAACGATCTGACCCTTCTTGGGTCAATCATGGAGACGGCGGGGGGATCTCTGATCTTTGCGTTGGAGTCGCAGAGCGCCCAGGCGGAAGCGCGCGTGTAGTTGATGTGATGAAGAGTGGCTGTGGCTCCAAAGGTATAGGAGATATGTACCTACAATTCGCGCAGCACGATGCGATGCTCGTCTCCGACGAGTATATTAGTACACTTACTACTGTCGATGAACTCGGTGCCCTCGAGTTGGGGAAGCGAGCTCTTGGGGATGTTGGTGTCAGGTAGGAACGTTTCTATATGTTTGGTTTGCCACGCCGGACGTATGAGAACGGAGAATTCTGGTCAGGATTAGAGAAATTGGACGTCGTCACCGGTGTCAGTAGTGGACTTGGCACCAACATGACTCTATAAATCCAACCCAACTTTATTCAGGAATTTCATCCGTCGCCGGGTCACTCGGTGGTGAGGTTCACCGTCACGAGACACTGGCAGGCGCCGGGTGGTTCCACAGTACTTGTCATCAACTCCTTTGGACGCGGAGAGCCAACGTAAGTGGTAACGTAATGTTTTGTAGAGAAACCCGCGCAACCTCCGACTCAGGTTCAGCACTTGCGATATCATTCATCTGTCGATATATACGATAGTTCCCCATAAACAAACACGGGCATTAAACATGTCACACGGATCATATATGTCAACGTGAGTGGCCCTTTTAACCTTGTCCTTCGTGACTTCGTCCGTCGTTCGTCTCGCGTACCCCACTTTACCTTGTTTCACTGAAGGGTGGCATGGTCCAGTTGACACGGGACGAAGCGCAGAGACTGATCTACCGTGGATGTGCACGTCTCGCCAAAGCCATGCAGATCACTCCAATGGCCGGAGACGGGGCACAGCAATGGGAAGACGGAGCGGTTCAGGAAGCCGTACGTGACTATTTATCTCGCGTCCACATTACTCGTGTGCAAGCGTTGGTGACACTGACTACTGTATGGTGCTGTAGCGCACCGTTCTCGCTGCGATAGCAAATGGACCGGTGGCAGGACTGGTCGTTCCGCCACTTCCGATCGCACTGCTCGAGGTGAAGAAATCTCGCACTCAAGGTCAACCAATCAAGCCATCCGATATCCGTTCTCCATTCACACAGGCAAGCAAATCACCTTGGGCAGACTGGGTAACGCGCGAGGAAAATCCAGAGCTTCCGGCTAATATTGATTTGGGAGACCCATCCACTTTCTGGTGGCAGGATCTGGAAGCACAGACGACGATAAAGGTAGCTCCGGAAAACATTCAATCAAAGGACAAGGGTCAGATCTGTAGTGCTCCTTGGCGTGGGTGTTTCTTTTTCCCCATTTGGTGGCATGGGTTGATATGAATACCAGTGCAGGGGGGGCGTATACGTATACCGACACCCCCGCCCTATGTGTCTTGGTCGGATTGCATGCTGGAGTCGAGGAAAGAGCGTCCGGCTGCTATTGACAATGAGGATAGTGTTGCGGCAGATAATTCGGACAAACCGGAATCGGTAGAGCCCAGTCACGGGTCCCATTCAGCAAACAAAAGGCCACAAAGAAACGTGAACGATTCAGAGTCGGAGCGGTCATTCACCATAAGTGAAACCACTCAAACGTCCAAGCGTTGTCGCACAGCTTCCTCGAGCGAAGATGAGAATGAATATCAGTATGTCTATGTCCCGGTAAGCACGAATGTATAGATGTCGTGATATTTGGGCTAATGGTATTTTGTTGAGAAATGTGACGAGTGCAGGGATAAAGGTCTGGTCTGCCACGTCAGCGGATTGGGGCGCTGTGCCTGCACTCCATGCAGGGTCACAAAGACTCGGTGTTCGGCATTTCGGGGCACAAATCGTGTCGTCAGAAAGAGCACTTCCAATGACACAAAGGGGAAGCGTAAAGGAGAATTGGTCACTGATTGGTTGCATTCCTCTGCTGAATCAACCTCGGAGATGCACAGCTCCGGGACTACCCCAACACCGCATGTGATCATCCCCGAAATCGAAGCCTCGGTTCGGAGCGCCGCCAAAACGACCACACCGAAGCGGGTGCTGGTCGACAAGTCTGTCATGGTCAATAGTGAATCCCCAGACCCTCTTGCTGCTCTAAAAGCCGAATTCGTAAAGGTATTTGAACCGGCGATTCATGAGGCCGTTCAAAAGTACCTGAATGGTCTCTCGGGTGGGGTTAGCAGTACGCCTGTTGCGGGTGCAAAGATAGTGCGGTCGGGGAGCGTCGGCGGACCAAGTAGCTGAATCATGTCGCCAGATGTAATCAGCCAAGATCGACAGTTGCAGAAATGATTTAAATTCCTGTACTCGAGTCGGTAGTATCTGCGGCTATGGGGCCCCTCTGGGGGGAACATTCATGTAGCGCCATGTTTACCACCTCCAGATCGACCCCGCCTTGTGCCCAGATGTTGATGTTGAAAGCTGCCAGCACCATGTGGTGATACCCGAGCAACAATTGCCGAGCAGGATATACATGCTGAACACTCCTTTTCTCATTGGTCTGCCCGGAAGCAGGAAACTAGTACAGATGAAAAAACCACCAGAAGCCCGTATTAAGCGCCGAGAGCATAGCAAAACGGCCATAACCAAGGACAAACGCAACTCCGAGTGATGGTTGCATGCGAGGAGGAAAAAGTGATAATAATCATCTAGAAATGCATCATCCACACCTAAGCCCCAAACACACCATTCCGCAAGCTTTCCCTCCATTCGCTCCCGGAACCGGGCAGAATGTCACTGCTCCCGTTCTTCCGTTGAACGACAAGACTCGGAACGATCGAGTAGCTCCTCAGACGACCACTCCGGATGAGCCACGCGTACGCCTGGTCGAGTGCCCGAGAATATGCAAAGGGTGGATAACGTAGGTGCTGCAGAAGGCGCCGGGCGCCAGAGAGCGAGAGAGTATATGCGTGCGTACATTTTGGGTGGTGTGACGGGTGAATGTTTGTGTCCGTGGATCCCGTGAGCGACGGGTAGTGTGATTCGTCGGACCAACAGTGGCCTTGACAATTCGCGGAATAGTTCAGAACGACATCAATCGCTTGCGTGACAAGGCGTGAAGCACGATAATATCACGATACATACCTAAGAAGACGATGTCCCACCCTGAAGGTAGGAAGGTCCAGATCTGAGACAGCCGGGCAGAAACGTCTTTTTCCATGTCGATATCGTCTTCGAGGACTATGGCCACTTCGTCCCTGTGGCGGTTGTCATGCGAGTCCACGAACTGGCGAATGACGGAGAAGTGCGAATGCCAGCAAGCGACCTTTGCAGGAGAAAGTACCATCCACTCTGGGGTGTCGTTCGTGAACGTCGGTATCGAGTCGTCCTCGATCGCACACGGGAGACTCGAGTACGTCGAAGGGTGTATTTTCCCGGACTTGGGCTTGTTGGGTGGCAAAGTCTCGGCCCATGTCTCTGAGCCGGATTTCCGCAAAGGTCCGGAGGAAACCGAAAGCGCGTTGATCTCCTCAGGCCAACGAAAGTCCCCATAAATTTGTTTACTCTCAATGCGATGGAAAGCGACCCAATCGAGGATGCGGTTGATAGGCGTTGCGTTGCGGGGGATAGCATCGGTGATAGTCCACGTCAGAGCCTGAATTGTTCGCAGAAATTCCATTTGTTTGCGCCTATCTTGTCGATCGACGAGGGAAATAACGTAGATGCGCATGTGACCGATTCCGATGGCGGGGCTCGGGAGAATTTCTAGACCGTTCGTCACGGACACGCGGCTCGAGCTTGCGTTTGTCGCGTTGTCGGAATCTTGCGTCGCCGTACCTTGATCCAGATCCACTTGCAGGAGTACGGAAAGTGTGGAGGATTTGGGAATAACGGAAATCGCCAACGACCACAGGATGAATGCAAGGCCTGATAAGAGGAATATGTACCTGGTAGATGCAACGCGCCGTAGCAATGCCACGGCCATCATGGGCTACGAGCGGTCCGTTGGATGCTGATGATGGATGAGGGTCAACTTTGTACAGCCTCACAGCCTCAAATAAAGCCATGGATCATACTAAATAGTACCATAGATACCAACAACCTTCTTTCCACCGACATTGCAGCGTCTAAAGACCCTCTCTTCATCGGTTTGCAAACGACGATGTACCATGTCTAGGTCCCCACAGCATGTGTACGCGAGACATCTGCTTTCTTCACGCGGTTACCCTCTGTGGATCCCCGAGCCAAGTCACGAACTCCTACTTCATCGACCAGATGGTCTCAGAATCGGGGACGTCGGTGTCGTTGTCCCGGAGGATGGCGGCTTCGATGTGTTTTTTAGCATATGTCTACCCCGCGAGCATCCTTTCCACCGAGCTACTGGTGTCCCCGACAACTTCAAACGTGTCGACTTGCGTGATGAAGATATTAGGACCATTCCCTATGTGGAGAACCCCGGCCGTATCATTTCGACCTCTTCGGTGACAAAGATCAGGAAGGTCGAGCCCGCCAGTAACGCGCCTAGGTAAGCTAGAGGCTACCATTGAAAAAGAAACCACTTGACGATACCGCGGGCGTCAGTGCCGAGTCGGGCAGGCAGCCCGAGGGCTACGAATTTGATTTGTCATCCAGTGGAGGCGCACTCCTCATCCTCCCAGAAGGTGCGGCGCGGTACGACCTTCGGAATCGCCGCCTCTTCTTCGACGAGGCGACTAAACATGGAACTGATTGGTACCGTTTTGCCGAGGAACAACTCGGCCGAATGATCAGCCACGACTCCCTCTACCTGATAACGGGCTTTTACAAAACGCGCTCCTGGTCCCTTGCAGCATTCGAGAACGTTGCAGGTAGCGGAGAGTTCTCTGCACAATTCAAGATGACACAAGTTGGAGGAGGTAATATCGCAGGTGATTATACTTGGGAAACTACGCGTGCGCTGGACTGGCGGGTCGGTCCGGTCGAGAACTATGGAATTCCCAACCAGTCGGTGTTTATCCGTGGGTTCAAAATTGCATTGCGGACAGACCTTTTGGGCAACAAACGGATCGAGGTCAAGGCCGATGCCCCAAATGTTGGGTCAAAGAATGAGAGGTCTCCCCGGATTCTCAAGCGTGACTCCTGGATATCAAAGGTCTGGAAAGGTGTCTCAAGAGGTAGCCGCACCGTGCCAGACGTGCGAGATGACGCGGTCAACGGCCCAACCATCAGTAAAGGTGACTCTGCGAGTGGTGAAACTTTGGATTGCCCGGAGAAGCATGTCCTCGTTCAGCACATGCCAGAAACACCAGAGGTCCGTGCCTCGTTTGCTACACTGACGTGTTGACTAGCCCGTGTGTTCTGAAGTATTGCTAGACTTTCCATCCCTCTGATGTCATCAATCGGTATCTATTTGAAAGGGTCAGTGTCGCAATATCATAGCACAAAATGGTCCTTCCCTCACTTGCACCAGACTTCGGCGAATGTAGCAATCACCCATGACGATGATTGGGTCACAATCCTTGAAAAGGTATTATTTATCACGCGTCATTGAGTATTGGGTCAATTATCGTACTTCAGGGACAATTGAAGCCCGATGACTTTACGCAAGCGAACCATGTTCGAGTCGAGGAAATCGTGTCCAACATTTTCAATGTAGTCTCACAGGAAGGTATGTATTTTGTCGCAACGCGATTATAGCTAGTCATCTCTATCAGATGCCGTATTCCTGCAAGAGAAAAGGTTAGTTCTATGAAACCAGCCATTTTGATACGACGCGAATAATCACGACACGGAAGGGGAACTGTAGACGCGTATGGAGATACTCGTGAACCTCTCCAGACAAGCAGAGGCGCACAGTCCAAGGATCGGGACTCAAAGGACCACCCAACGGACGCAGACCACGGAGACGAGTCAGCATCAGAGAAAGGGGTTATGCAAGGTGACCTGCTCAGTGATCATCCAACTACCACTGCGACGGACTCGGGCGGCCTCTGGGAACGTTTTGAAGACAACTCCGAACTTTCGAGGCTGATAACCAGATATCGTCAGCTTCGTGAGGGTCACAGTGCTGTGTCATCACCGCGGTCCACATTGGTGTGCGTGGTGATACTATTCTCGTTTGTCCTTGCTTACGACACGTTTCAGGAGCGCGTATATGGTCGGGACTGGAAGGACCGTCGAGCAGTCACCAGTAGCTGAATCTGTAAGGGCGCAAGGGATTCAAGATGTGGAAGAAAAGGACTTCAATCCACCTATGGATGTAAATATCTCGCCGCCCCAGTATATGATGGAGAGCCCTCATCATTCCCAATCTATGGGCGTGGAAAAGAAGTCACACCTGCTGCCTGATTCTCTTCACGGTAGGTACTATATATGCTGCGATCCACTTCATGTGGCTCAATCCATCATTAATATATGTTCTTGTAGTCCCAGCATCTACACAGGGCATCCACTGGTTATTACTTCCGCACGATCCCCTGACGCCGAAACACCTACGATTTGACATCATTTTTCCTGTGGACCAAATATGCTACCAATGCAGTGACAATGCTCGAGAGCGGCTCACGGACGTGGATCTTGACGAACCGGCATCTAGCGAACCCATGACCAAGATGTCGATCACCTTTGAGCAATGGCCATTCAGATGGACCATCCCAGTAGACAATCAAAATGGTATCCGCTGCAGAGACGTTTTCGAAGCAATATACCACTGCTTCGATCAGCAACTCACGTTAGGAGAGCTGTCGCGTGTCCCAGATCGCCGTGCATGCGAAGAGGCTTTCCGTATACGCGCTACCGTGCTCGGAAGTACGCAATCGCAGGGATGGAAAAGGGTGGACGTGTTGCTCCATCATACGATCTTTCATGGTCTGACGATGAATTCGAGGGGGGAGTGGATGCTCAACCTGGGTGCCCCATTGCCTGTTTCTGATCTTGCGCTGTCGATGTGGAGGCCTCCACCGCCGCTCTACCGTCGCGACTCATTCTCCACGGAGTGTTCTGAGAGCTCCATATTTGTTCCCAAATCCGATACGAGTGGTCGGGAGAGGGACTCGTCTCTGGAAGTCCGCAATCTCCTGCAATCTCCACCACCCGTTCGCCATCCCGACCTGCCAAAACCACAATCTATCCACTCAAGACCTACCAACCGTCCTCTGGGTCCGCGCGCTCGCCGCCCAAACCCTGATCCAATACCGTGACCACTATGCTATATATCATGGCTCTATCTGCTCAGGGCACACGCTCCGCTGATGAGATTGCGAAATGAATTGACACGCGCTAATGTACAACGTTCAGTATACCACTATGACACGTACATATCTGTAACGATGTAACCGCTGGAAGCGTGGACACTCGTCAACTTGGGAACGGAGCAACAGAACCTACAACATCAGTCCACGCGATTCATACACTCAATGCACTTCAAGCACTTGTTCTGTTTTGGTTTTCGACGGAATAGTTGGCGTCGCAGGCAGATGCGCCAATTTACGGAAGATCTAAGGTAAGTGGCGGAAGTAAGCGGGCTTATCGGAACAAAGAACTAGACTAGCCCACCTGAATGAAGCATTCCACCGGTTGAAGACCGTTCACGGCCCACTTGCCGTCGATGATGACGAACGGTACACCATTAATACCCTGACTCCTTGCAGCTTCGACCATTTTCTCCACACAATCTGAGTATTCACTGGATCGCAAAAATGCCGTTGCCTAGAAAGGTGTTGCGAACCGGTCAGTCCGTCATCGTTGGCGTGCAAGAGGCGTACCTCGTCCTTGTTCATAAGACCAGTGTTGACGGCCGCTTCGACTAACAACTCATCATCGCTGATGTTGGCCCCCTTGGTAAGGCACGCGTCGAAGATGAAGGTATTGAATTTATACTGTAGAGCCTGACCACCAGCCTGATACGCTTTCCTGGACATCCGATGGGCCTGAACAGTCGTACACACGATGCTATCCTCCGCACTAATAGCCGAGTCGTTAGAACGCTAACCGCGGTCACTCGTCAGGAAGACTGACAATTTCAGGCCCGCCTTTGTCGCAAGGTCGTTAACCGCCTTGAGTTTGATCTCCGCTTGCTCCTTTCCAAACTTATTGTAGAGATAGGCGTTGCGGTAAATGACCTGGTCCGTAGCCGCAGGTGGAGGAGTTGACATATTCACGAGAGTAAAGGGTCGAAACTCCACGTCAAAGCGGACAGGGAGTTCCCGACAGGCTTCGATCGCGTCGCGAAGGACCTTATCGCACACGTAACAGAATCCACAAAGCTACGCAAAGATAATTGGTCCAAGATAGCAGGAAAGAGAGAAGATGGCACACAAAGTCTGATATCACGATGATCTTGATGGGACGGAGAGATTCTGGCGATGCGTGAGCGCCAGCCGCAGATGAAGCCCCGAATTTAGAAGGAATGCTGTTGATCAGAGGCATCAATGAAAGCGTGGGTACAAATTGGCTTGCGACCGACCTGTGTAAGTCCGCAGGTCGACTGAGTGGTAGCAAAGTTATGTGATGAGTTGGTCTGGACAAAAACCACTTCTGGACACATACCACTCCGCAATTGTTGGTCCTGAGCTGCTTTCGTCAAGACAACGGTAATTGCTCTCGGATACCACGCTGAGAGATCCGGGATGACTGGGGTGCGCAACCCCTTCAATCGGTTTATCAACTCGATCTATCGGAACCTGACTAGCCTCTGCTGTTGGGAGGCCATCTGTGGTCGCATCGACGAAAGTGTCCGAGCCACTATGAACGACATTTAGATAAGAACAGGTGTAAGATGCCTGGCCGCGACAGACCTCTTGCTTTGCAGGTACGCCACACCTACGTAACGTTAGAACTTACCATAACACGGACATAGAACGCCTACCCTCTCGTGAGACTATGGTATACCTTTCACATACTGCTTCTACGAGGGATTCCTCCTGCACGAGTTCTTCGTGTTTCAGCAAATCCTGAGAAATACAGATAGGTCAATGCTTGGGATAGGAATCGTTGTGAACCTACAACTCACCTTGTCGAGAATCGAACCCCAGACACCGTCATGTGTGATCGCCACCTTTGCGGATGGTTCCTGTGAAAAACTGTGTCATCCCTGCCATGACACTGCAGTCCTACAAGACATACCTTGTGGAGTATATATTGATTGATAACATCCGAGGGATGGAAGACCTAGTGATGATTTAGACTTGCAATGTTGGGAATCACAGCGATCGAAGCCGTACCGGTAATATTTCTGGTATACGCTGAATCTCGATGCGCACTCCAGTTTCATGCGAGTCCCCATCGTCGTCATCATTCGAGATGCCAATAGTCCTCGAAATGCCCTTCCAAGCGTTAGCCATCCATGAATCGCCAGAGTTGGACCGGCTAGGACGATCTGGAACGAAGCTGACCCATTTCTGAGGCACGCCTCGCACTGAACTCCTCAACGCAATCTTGAATCCACGAATAAACACAGACTGATTTGACATGCCAAGGCCATCAAAAGGACCGACACGCCAATCCATATTCCGCGTCGTCTCCCAACTATAACCCGCCGCCGACTTCCCACCTTCGCGCGCTCCGACAGTGAATTGAGCAGAAAAATCGCTGTTTCCCTGTTCGTTTTGGTACCCCGCTAAGCTCCAGGAACGAGCCTTGTGGAAACCCGTGATGACATAGATGGAATCATGACTGATGATCCGACCGAGATTCTTCTCTGCGAAACGGTACCAAGTCTCCGCGTGGCGGGACGCCTGCTCGAAGAATGGTTGAGGGTCTCGAATATCGTGGCGTTCTGCGCCTTCGGGGAGGACAAGGAGGGCACCATCGCTGGACGACATGTTGAAGGTGTACGCTGTGGCGCCTGACTCACTAATTCTATCCAACGTTCAGTTGATATGAATCCTTGTGGTGACAAGACGGACAAACGCACCTCGGTAGTACCTCGCCGCCGACGGATGGAGCGTTGCTCCCCACCCTTTTCACAGAAGAGGCTGTCAAGACCTGACCAGCATTCTCTGCATTTGGCACGGTCTTGATGTCTGCATCACCAAGTTTGATGGGGCTAAAACCATCAGGAACGTCGGTCGCCTCGTGAAAATGATGGTCCTTGGGAAGGCAGAGGTTGAAAAAGACGTCAAAGTTGCCATTCTCGGGCACTACTACGCCAACGTCGCCAATCCTGAGACCTTCAGGTCGATAAGATAAGAGCTGGCTGCTTGGCTCGGGCGTCCACATAGGGTAGCCACGAGAAGACGATACGTGTCTTGCATAAATGTCTTGTGGTGATCTGACAGCCATAGCGGTTCGAGTTCCTGTCCCCGCCGAGGAAGAAGAGGACTTTAAGGGTCGTGTTAGGAAGCTGTGGCGCTCATGTAATATTGTTTAGTAAATTGGTTAGTAAGTGAGAGCGCTCGACATCGCAACAAATGAAAACATCCGATCGCCCAATGGCAAAAAATAATCCTAGGCAAGTTGCAGAACTACCCCCATGACATTACGAGGCGTAGTATCCTTGCATGCGAAAGAGAAGCACTGGAGGCTAGTTCAGAATCAAGTTGCTGATGACTTTGCGTATACTAGGAGGAGACTATTGTCATCACGAGCAAAATGAGCCACTGGCCGAACGACCGCCGATTCCATGACATCCTATTGTCAACGCCGTGCACGCAGTGCACAGACACGATCGATGACCCAAGAAACACCGATCATTCAACAGCCAACTGCACACACAGCTGGAAGTCAAATCAGACTGAAATTTTAACCGTAAGGCTGTCTCGTATCCACTTTAGCACTAGCCACATCAAGGGTCTGACAGGAAGAACATCGACGCAACCGGTGAATGACATGAGGTTCGATTGGACACGATTGGCACTGAACACAATGATTAGTGTCTGTTGAGCTGATTGAGAACGCCCAATCCCGCGGGTTTTTCCTTCGAACAAAGGCACACGCACAATACCGGACGGAAACACCTGATTTTCGCTCGGGATTTGTCTAATTGCAAAGAACAAAGCTATGTAGCAGTCTAAACGAGAACTAAAACGACGAGTAACCAGATGATTACAATGAACCGATAGCATAGTAATGTGATAATCTTGCGTGCACGAAAAAGGAGCGTGAATCTATGTCCGATAGTTCCGAGTAGTTCCGCCGAGGGCACAAGAGTGCAAGGGTAGATGGCATGGAAACGGAACAAGAGGGTATGACCGTACGATACGCCGTGGCGCACGTCAAACAAACTGGGCCACT
Source organism: Sutorius eximius (assembly GCA_038089815.1). Taxonomy (NCBI): domain Eukaryota; kingdom Fungi; phylum Basidiomycota; class Agaricomycetes; order Boletales; family Boletaceae; genus Sutorius; species Sutorius eximius. The sequence goes on along the minus strand of JBBPLN010000571.1, from coordinate 5,066 downwards.
GCCAGGACGACCATCGATGAGGCGATAGTTGCCCACGATACCCCATTGCTAATATTGCGCCTGGCACTTGCGACATCCGCAATCTGCGGGCAGAGGTTTGAGCCTTTGAGCGAGGTTGCCGGCATGAGTACCTGGTTCGAACAATAGTTGGGCGAAGAAACACCGACGCGATCGCCCAATGTTAGCGTGAATGTAGTTGTTTACTTTTGGCAATTCGATCGCACCTTGGGCATCCCTCCATCCGATTGGATCAACACACCTCCATTGTCCTCCGCGGTGAATGTACGACAGGTCAGCACATCTACGAGTTGTTGTTTTGGCACGAACACGGGGTGCACCACATTCCATTGTACGGAGCTCGTCTGCTGGCTACCGATGTTGGTCAAGAGTGCGAGCAAGGGCGGTTTCGACACCACGAGCGTGTTTGAGGAATTGGCATCCAGAAACTGCATCTATGTAAGTCACGTTAACACCGTTTCCGCACGTCGCTTCTGGCTTTGAACGAGAGGACCACTGACTGGTGTCGTCAAGAAATACCTTTCGGAGGCGATCGCAGTTTTTCGAGCTTGATTTAGCGCCGTGACCAGCAAATAGAGAGGATGTTCGGTATCGTATCGAGTGTGCCACAGCCTGATCGAGCTGAGCATTACCATGACAGGGTAGGACTGACCAGAAACATACGCTTCGTGATTACCCGGGATTTGACCTCCAGAGAGTCCTTGTTCCTGTCCTGATACCTCATAAACAATACCTTACGCAGTAACGAAGCGACAGACCATAATAAAACGTGGGGATGCCATCGTGAACAAATGGCCAGACGATGGCATTTGCTCGAAGCTGTTATCAACATTTCAGCTGGCAGCCTGGGCTAGGAGCACTGCTCATACCGCGGGATCGCTGGTCAGCGAGCCAAAGCGGGGGTGATCATGGTTCTCCAGGAACGAACCCGTCACGAACTCCCCACTGGTGTATCCGCCTTGCGATTGCTGAACGACGTTTTTCAATGCGTTGAAGTCGCCGCCCGATGACTCAAACGCCGGTACAAGTTGGAACCAGGTAGGGTAATCCAGCACCGCGTTCATCACACCTTTCATAATATCAACGGTTCATTCACCGGGGGTGATCGAACCCTTCGACTCACTTGTATAGGGTCTGGTATAATTGACGTCGGCTGAATATACCTGTCGAAACTATCAGTTGCGGTCCTCTCGCTACACATGTTACATACCTCACCCAGAGCGAATATCCCCGCCTGATTCGTGAAAGTGGCCCAGAAATCTTTCGACACATACTTGACCGTACTCAATCTGAGCCCGTCCACTTGAAAGTCCCTGATCACGTCCTCGATCCAGCTGTTCAGCGTTCCAACGACCTCTGGCTTCTCCGTATTTATATCTGCCCATGGCATATTCTCGTTCCCGAGCCAGCATTGTTCCACCTCAGTTTGGTTATTGTAGTCTGTGATCCAGCAAACCGAGTGAAAATCCGAGAGATCAGTGAAGGGGTAGAGTGCGGTGGTATTTTTGACTGGGGTGGCTGCATTAGCGGTGGCAAGTTGTATAGCAGTAAGATTGAAAGGGCGGGAAGACACCATATGGTTGACGACGATATCAAGCATGAGGTACATTCCCCGCGCGTGGAGGGAATCGCTGAGATTCTTCAGGTCATTTACTGTGCCAAAATGTGAATTTAGCATGGTCAGATCCTGTGGCCAGTAGCTAAGGCGATATCTATCAGCATTCGCGTCGAGGAAACAAGCAACGCCACGAACGCACCCATGATAAGCCTCGCCCATCGGAGTCTGACCTTCAACATTGGAGAACGGCGGTGAAATCCAAATGGCGTCAAAGCCCATGCCTTGGATATAATCAAGATGATCAATGATACCCTTCCAGGTACCACCACAGTATTGAAGAGCAGAGGTATTGCAAGGAACATTGTACGCGGTGCCGTCGGTAAGGTCTTGGAGAGCAAACCTGTCTGTCATGACCTACTGCGCCGTTGAGCGTCCACCGCCGAGCAATGCGCGTATCGAACACACCTGGTAGATTGAGCGAGATCTCCATTGTTGCGCATCGGCGGCTGATGATCCCGAGGACAAGAAACCAGTCAAAGTCAGTAAGGAAAGAACAGAACAGAACATTGCGAGGAGATTAAGTTCAGACGCGGCTATTGTAGAACGCCCGCGGCACTGAGGTACGAGTGGGCGAGCGCTAGGATGGCATGCGCAGAAATGGCTGACAAGCGGAAAGGATATTTTCGGGATTCTGTAATACATTTCACGATGCCGTTGAGCGCCATCGGCAATTAGCTACATATTCGTATTGGAACACCCGAGCGGGTGGCGCGTCGACGCGTTGACATCACGTGTTCCAAAAATCAGTTGGATGCTCCACAGTTCTGTAGTCAAATGATATACGCCGCATCTGTTGTTTGAGCCGGATGCCCGGCCTAGCTGGTGGTGCGATTAGCATGATCACGGTCAAAGGTGCATCATCTTGTCTGTTGACAATGAGTGGTCTCTGGCAGATATCGATCATGGAGGTGAGTGTGAGATTGGTCCTCTCGACCATGTGTTTGACGCCTTTTTGCCATTTGCCGCTGTGATGGTGGCGCTAGGAAATCAACTCGGAAGAGACTGTGAACGAGATCGATCAGTACAAGTATGACCAAAGCGATACGCAAAGTGGTTGACCCACACCATTGTCATGCCGGGGTGCATCCACACTGCACGACCCATACCTCATACCCACTCCCTCACGTATGATCGTCGAGCGCAAGCGCAATGTCAAGCGTGGCCCACGCTTGCCGTCGTCCCCGTTCCCCCACTCCTCTGAGGTGCATGAGGATTTTCCCATGCACCGGAAGCGTCACCACATCTGTCCCTATAGTGCACTGAGAGTCAGCGTCCACATCTACCGCTACCACTGATCAACGACGGGGGGATGCAACGCCGTCCGTACGTTGGAGCACGACAAACCGTCCGCGCGATCGCACACGCACGGAGTCGACTGGTACGGGATCGATGGGGAGTGTCGAGTTGGGATGGCCGCATGGACGGAGGCGTCCTTTTTGTACGACCAGAAGTTTCAACACGGCCCATGTAGCCATCGAGATGGGGAGGACTGGCTAGAGTCTGGCGTTGTGATGGAACATTCATTTCTGGGCTGAGGTGACAGAACTTGGATAGCGCCTTGCATGAAAAGTGTTGCCATAACTTTCGCATTTGTGTACTTGGTCTTTGTATAATCCCGAGCACCAACCATGTACTCATCTTCGCCACACCCTGCTGACGTCTGTCGGTTGGCACTCCCGATCACAACATGAAACCTGGCCAACTGCATCGCCGACGCCAGATGGATCACCTCATCTAGGCTTTCTTCGTCCCCGACCATTGTATGACAGGCGGAAAGGTAAGCGAAATCGGGATTCTCCAGATCGCACAGGGAGATATATTGGTAAAGCGTCTGTTATGAAGAACGAACGCAGACTGGAATCGTTGGTGCGGATTGAAGATACCATAACACGCAAAGTGCGTCCAGTTTCTCTTCCCAAGTTCCTCGGTGACCCACAGAATTCTGCACCCGTCCCGAAAATTCGTGCATGGCCGCCGTGTGGTCCGTGATGTACACATACTGCGCAGGGCCGTCCGCTGCAGGATCAGTGGGGAGCAGCGGGTCGAACAAGCCACGGAGGAGGCAACCTATCTGTAGGAACAGATGTTTCTCCGGGGATTGGGGAATGGGTGGGCAACAAAGACTTACCGGATGGTACCTCTGTAACCGCTCGGTAGAATGCTGGCACACGATGGCAAGCGGTGAGGAGGGAATGATCAAAAAAGGAAAGCATTCAACAGGAGTTTGAATTGTGGCAGCCACCGTTCGGCAAACAGAGCGCGAACATCCGGCTTGCCATACGAAATTGTGACACCCGTCCTGCTGTGCGCGGTGGACGCTGTCGACGGTGAGGAGGCCGCATACGTGTGAAAGAAGTCGTCGTCGTTGGGGCACACAACGTTGGGCGGCGACGTGATTTATAGTATTGGGGACGGTTTTCTTTGGGCGCGCATGGGTGGGACGACAAGACTTGAGCGTGGCGTCGTTTCCCGGGCCGTTTCATCCTTGCAGCACATCCAATCATGCCCACGGAACCCACATGTGTAGAGCAAGTTCGTGTCTCTCTTCGTTTGTACAGGGAGAAGTGGACTAATGTGTTGAGGAGTTGCATTCACAGGCAGAATCACTTATCGCCAGGTTTGAACAAGGAGATGGGTTCGATTACCTGGACGAGGCAATAGCACTCGCAAGGGAGGCACTGGAGCTTTGTCCGCAAGGCCACGCCGAGAAACCTTTGTGCTTGGATTCACTTTCGGTGTTTGTTCGCAAACGTTACAGTCAGCTCGGGGCAATGCAAGACCTCGATGAGGCCATTGCTCTCGGTCAGGAGACACTGGCGCTACGTCCATCTGGACACCCAGACCGATCAACGTCCTTGAGCAACCTCGCAGTTGATCTCTCCATTCGGTATGACCAGCTCGGGGCAATCCAAGACCTCGACGAGGCCATTGTCCATGGTCGGGAGGCATTGGCGCTTCGTCCGTCCGGACACCCAGACCGGTCAATGTCCTTGAGCAACCTCGGAGTTGATCTCTCTGCTCGGTACAAGCAGCTCGGGGCAATCCAAGACCTCGACGAGGCCATTGTCCTTGGGCGGGATGCTCTGTCGCTCTGTCCGTCTGGACACTCAGACCGGCCAACGTCTTTGAGCAACCTCGCAGTTCGTCTCACCAATCGGTACAACCAACTCGGGGCAATGCAAGACCTCGACGAGGCTATTGTCCTCGGTCGGGAAGCACTAGCTCTGTGTCCTTCTGGTCGCCCGGGCCGGTCAATTTCCTTGAGCAACCTCGCAGTTCATCTCTCCACTCGGTACGACCAGCTCGGGGCAATGCAAGACCTCGACGAGGCCATTGTCCTCGGTCGGGAGACGCTGGCACTCCATCCATCTGGATACCCAGGCCGATCAATGTCCTTGAGCAACCTTGCCGTTGATATCTCCACTCGGTA